>JAZGTK010018035.1:0-12025 GCA_036877625.1 Ambastaia sidthimunki
ACAGATTGTGGTCTTTAGGGGAAGGTCTCTAAAGACTAAAGGTCTTTAGGGGAATAGTGAGATGTAATACTAGAAAATGTGATTTGTGCTGCTAGCTATGGGATCCTCTTCACAAACTGCTCTACACCTCACTAACCTCCTCAGTATCCGAGAAGTATAACTGGTTATACTGTACACTCCAGGATGCCATTCATTTCTAAAGAGGAACCAAGATCTTTGCCTCCTTACAGCCTGATGCCTTTTCTGTACTGGCCTAATTATTCAGCGATAACACTGTCTGCCGTACGCTGACTCCATAGAGCCAGATCAACAAACACACCGATTCCCTCTAGACAGACTTTCTCCCATGCAGTGCGGCGTTCGTGGGAAAACGATCCTGTGGAGGGTTTTAACAGAGCAGAGAACATGCCTGTAGTAACATTCTGAGGAGCAGAGAAAGCGTCCTTATTAAAGTACTGCTGAACCATTGATGAAGAGTTTACAAGAGCCTCAGAAAAATAAACACTGGTGTCTCATGTCGCCCATCAATGAACAGCTCCTGTCCTGCAGCAAGCTCAGTTACTGTACTTTGAAACTGCATGAAAGCAACACATTTTAACAGACGAAAGCCAAAACAACAATATAATGGATGTATTAATCTATTGCCTATTGCTGCAGGTTAATACTGGAACACACAAATAACTGGATTTCTATATTTTCTGAAGAAAATATTTATTGTTACTCACTGTAATTTTAGGGTGTTTGAAGTGGTTACCAGGGTGTTGCTCTGCACATGAAAAGGTGTTCTGGGTACATTTTAGCATGTTGCTATGTGGTTGCTAGGGTGTTGCTAGGTAAATAGTTACTGGCCATAATAAGCAGAGGCCACTACCAGTTTACCCTCTGTGGTATTTTGGTCATGGATATGGCTCTGATCCCTCCTTAACTGTAGGTCTGGTTTTTCATGCATTTTATCATACACCATGTCAAAAATATCTACAATCCCTCCAACAAGCTGCCTGACTTAAAATTTCATTTGTGTGAGTAGCACAAACAGCAATGTTCAAGATACAAGCTTAGTAGCAAGTTTAATACATGTTAGATGTATATTTATATCTGTAACCCTAAACACAGATTATGAGAATTATTATGTCAATATTATTATAAAAGAAATAATAATAGTGATACCTTAGCAAGCACAACTGAATTTTATTAGCCAAACAGATGTGCCTGAATAATTTTACAGATTTGGTAAATTTGCTGTTTATCTCTAAACATTAATGAAAAGATGGCAGTTTTGTTAATGATCCGTAAAACGTCATTATCCAAAGTAACTTGTGGGAAATCTGGGATCTACATTTTATCAGCCCAAATATCCATGGGTTTCAAACCCATAACCTTACTGTTATTATTTACAGGGCTAGTTTGGATATACACAAGGGATAAAATTATCAAAATGTGTGATATTAGTTCATGAGGTAAAAGCACAATACTTTTACTTATTTTTTAAATACCTTTCCAATTAATGTTTCTCTTAAAGACTTTTCAGTATTTATATGCTCTGCAGGCATAAATGTTTGGTTATGAGGCACAACTGAGTCCCTTACGGGAACATGCCTGAAGTAAACCAATAGGTGTCAGTCTTCACTACACCCTTATTTGTTTCTAAACACGTGCCAAATAAACTAAAGTGAGAGATAAACAATTAGGACACAGGTCTGGTATACTGCCACAAGAAAGCAGACTTTAGACTGAATGATCTAATAGAATAAATAGGATATATTTAAGATATGGCACTATTTTTAGGACACGAATTACATAATAACCAGAATTTGTGAACATATGAGCTGAGGCACGCTCAGTGCCTCATTTTTGAAAGATTTTTCAAAAATCACAGATAACATGTATCATCAGGTCTTTTGCACAAACTTGTAGGGTCCATGCCAGCTCAAGTGCATGCTGTTATTGGAACATGCCATGTCATCATATGCATATTATGCTAAATACTAATACTAATATTCTTGTAGCTTAGCTGGTAGAGTATTGATTTAACAGTGCAAAGGTTCTGGATTTAATAAAAAATGTAATAAACATTCTGAATCTGGTAATGCTATTGATGCTATCAACTAAACTTTTCATTTAAATTATTATTTTTTTTAAATAAATAAAAAGCTTTTTCAGTAAGGGCCTCAAACTTGCCATTTTGATAGTTATTTTGTTCACTGGCTTAGAAATGCACAAGAATTACCTGGAGGCCAAAAGAACTGTCATCCATGGGTGGAGGAGGTGGGAAGCTGGAGTGGGACAGCAGCCCGCTGGTGTCAACAGCAGGTGGTGGAGGTGGGGGATAGTCTTCTGTGGGGGGAAAAAAACACACATTTAAACACAAAGACACAAAGTGACAGTGACACAGAATAACATGAGCCAATATGATAAACTCTTGCTCAACATGATAAGCAAGACAATCAACTCGATAAAATGTCGTTATTTTTATTTTGTTATCTACAGTAGAAACAGTCCGTTTACAATATGCCTATGTGTCTGTAATACTATTTAAGTGTGTTAGTGTGTGTAGAGTTTGAAAAACAGGGAGGCTAACATGCACTTTCCATATTGTCCCTGACAGATTAATACATATAATGACAACAACTTGCTTAACTAAGAAGGTCTAAGCTGTAGTAAGCAGGTGTTTGAAGAGATTGAAAATCTAAGTACTGTGCTCAAAACAAGTGAAATGGGATATTATTCCAGCCAAGTGCACAAGCAACATGCCAAATGCAGAGTTGTAAAATCGTCAGCTAATCCAGGGATTGAGTTCCACTGCATGTTTCAGGCAGGATCAAGATTTGTCGCCAAATTATATTCTGATTTAGGATGGAATCACTTTACTGTCTAAGTACCAATCCAGACACAAGCTTTCCAAATTAAAGCCTTTTAGGAGCCCCAGTAGAAATTGACTGTCATGTTTCATAAAAGTCTTTGAATTGACATTTGGTGTTTTTTTGCCAATCTTTCTAACTGATGTCAAAAATGTTGTTTATCCAAATCTACTGGCCAAATTAATTAACTATGGTCATAAAATTACTAACCAAAAAATTGCAATGTAAATATGGTACAAACATGTCACATGCTTGTTTCTTTGTACAATGTAGTGTTATTTTGAACATGGCATTACATATTTCCCAGGAGGACCACAGAAAACTGTGCTGTTTATGTACTAACCCCATGACCTCTGTGAAAACTCTTTAAGCACAAAAAGGGAAAATCATACTTAACCCAATCAGTGAATCACTTGTAAGTTGCAAGCTGACACAAAATGAATAACTTAGGTTCTGTGTATGCTTGTCAAACATCCAATGATGTTTAGATTTCTCATTTCAGGGCAGAATGAGAGTTGAAAATGTTTTAAAGCTGGCATGATTTATTGAAGAGACAGAAACCAAGAGAAGAAGGTTTGGGACAGTGACACAGATCTCAGCTCATAGAGATTACTACTTACTACAATGCAAATTTAAAGAGAAAGTTGTCCTTGCCAAACAAGGACCATTGCCTTGCCATTGCTTAAATCTATCCTATAGCATCAGATGATACAGTGGAGTCCAATTCAGACCATTTTAAAACAATTAAAAACCAGATTGACTGACCCATGTTTTCTTTTAATGCCAGCAGTACATCACCTCATAAATTACAGTTTACAGTTTTTAAGCCATTGTATTGTCACTCTGCAAACTCTATAATGGACATGACCAGTAAAATAATGTCTGCTGCTTTATTTTTCTCATTTACTTTCCTCAAACTGTTGCACCTGCCTCCAATGAACACAGAATTCTACAGGGACATTCAGATATGTTTTAATATATTAAACATCTGGGAATTAAAAACTAGCCTGGAAATACAAACTTTTTAAATGGAAAACAAAAAATAATCTCTAGGTCAATAATCAAATAAGCAAATTTGTGAAATTGACCATGTTAGCATAAATGTATTTTTGCGTTTCAACATTTTCTAAAAAAGTTAAAATAAAAGCATTTTCAATGATTTCCAAATTTTAATTCAGTGTTTGCCAAACGTTTTATTAAAAAATGCACCTGGTTCACAGAACTTAGTGCCATTGCCTTGTGCAATTACTGGCTGCATTATCACCACCCACGGTAGTAGCCTGTAAATTTAATTTTGTTTAAAACTGATATTGTATAAACTTATACAGAAATAATAAAATGACACAGACCTTTATAACAATTTATTCTTACTGAAAATCCCCCACAAAGTTCAGCATAAAAGAAATGATCCATCAGGTCACTTTTATGTTTAGATTGCAATATCACAATGGTCGTTATATATGTGTGTTCTGTGCAGTCTGTGGTATGAGGTCAGTGAGTTTGGGGCATGTTATCTTTTTTCGGTCGGGATATGGAGAGACCAGGGGGCCCCTGTGCCATGAATGAGAGAGGCTCTATTTATGCGGACCGGGAAGCGAAAGCAGTGCTTATTCGCTAATGAGACAAGCAGCAGGAACACCTACTTATTACCACACATTTCCACTCAACTCTTTATTGAGCAATTACACTCAAGTACTGGCTTTGTGAGAGACGAATTCTAATCAGTAATTAAAGTTATTTGAAAGGACCATGAGAGGTATAATTGGTAATCAGGAACATGAATGTTGTTAAGGGGAGTTAAGGAAGAAAAAAACAGGCTAGATGAAATTCAGTGGAGCATTAAAGCAGAGCTAAAACACACTTCCTGTTCTAAACGAAAGATTGTGTATTTTGTGAGACTGTACAAACGAATGGTTTTATTCCAATCAATTTGCTAATGCAGATGTGTCATCAATTTGTATAAAGATCCTTAATTTATTACAAAACATTCTTATAAGTGTTAATATTAAAGCACACTTTAAAATATAACAGTGTTTTGTCAATGGTGGATTACGACCCAAAGTAGGTCTCAGTTCTGTGGGACAGCTGCAGCTCTCATTAATACTGGGGCAGTAGCACCTATTAAAAAGACGTCAACTAAGCATATATAGCCCACTGTTCATGAGATGAAAGCATCTGCACTGGCAGACTCAGAGTCATAAACCCGGAGGAGCCTTTCGTGGGATGTCACTTTTGTAATGTGTGCAACGCATTGAATGTTTATTTGGTACACATTTAGATGCTCTGACATTTTTGTCTGCTCTCCAAATTCCCCAATGAATAAGATTTATTGTAGAAGTTCAAGCAGAAGCCTCCTTGTGCCGACATTTAAACACACAGCAGTAAACAAAATGAACGGCTTGTTGCAGCCGTCTCCAGTTTAGTTGTATCACTGGTAATCATCTGGGAAGTATAAAAAGTAATTGCATGCACAGAGGTACTGCACTCTATAAACTGCTGGATTATTTTTTAACCCGTAATGCTGGGTTGATCCTTTTGAGTACATTTGCTAGGTTATTTTTTATCACATTTCACATTCATCACATAAACACTTTTGGGTAGTTTCAGTTTTCGGGTTGTTGGGTTAAATCTGCTGGTTCACTTGCTGGGTTGTTTCTGTTCTCCGCTAGGTTGTTTGAAGAGGCACACGTGCATTGTAAGCGTATAATGTTTAAATGTGATGCACAAACGTCATTTTTAAAGCACAAAGCCACTGGTTACAGTTGTTTTAATCAGAGCCATGCAGTGAAAGAAAACATTGCGGAGCAAAGAGAAAAGATACTGACAACACACGCAAAGTTATTTGTTTCACAGTAGTTATTTTAAGTAATATTATGATATAAATCCAGAAATTGTACCAGTCATCACATTACATGGTTCATTGAATTTATGTCAATTAAACCACGTTTGGAAATGTCAGCTGGCAAGCAATAAAAGTTATTCTACAGTCTAAACCTGTTTTCTTCATTATTTGTTTATTCAAGATTATTTGTTTATTCAAATATTTTCAATATTTACCCATCTAAACACTATCTAAACACTGTACAAACAATAAAATGCAACCAATCACATAATTGTGTATAGTTAAGATAAAGTAAATAGGTGTATTATCTTCTTGCTCATTTAGATTATAAGAGCAAATAATATATTTATATTTGCCAACATTTATTTTTATTTCTTGACTATAATCTTCATAATTTATAACCCGTTAAACTACAAAACACAAAAAAATAAGTTAAAAAAAACCTTTAACCCTTTACAGGTGAAGAAAGATAGTGTTATAATGACCAGTGTGACATTTCCATGGTTTTATCTTTGTGGAGAGACTCTCAGAATGTGCTGTGACAATAAACACATTATTTTATCCATAATTATTCATCCATATTCTCTCTTCCTTTCAGTTCTGAAATTCCATCCTGGTCTTAATTAACTATAATATACAACAGACTGATTTACGGCTTCATTTGGCTGGAAACACCGTCCTGGGTTTGAGGTTTTGGGAGATATTCTTTACAAAGTGTAGAGAAGCTTACAATGTTGGTTTGTGGGGATCTGTGAGGAATTCATGAGGGCCAGGAAACAGTTTTGAAACATAAAAGAGGATTACAGAATTGTGTGAAAACAGAATCAAACAAGTAAAGCGAAAAGGTGATGCCCTCAAATCCACAAACCCAGCAGTGGGATCTTTAGTGAATAAACCAGCAGCAATGTACTAAACAATTTCAGCACTACCAGTTATATATACAGATTTAGGGAACAGTCCAAGCAGGCAAATGGAAAGTCCTATGACTAGCCATGTAGTTTGGTTCGCTCACAAGAGATGGATCTTGTTTAATATGGTATGTAGTGTTCCATTGTGGACATGTTCCAAAAGAACATTCCGGTCCAGAACCATGGGGTTTCTGTATGAAGTACAATAGACAACATTGAATTTATTGAATGTGAAGATGCAGAAATGAAGGCAAGCTTGCAACGATTATCTATAAGATGTTAAGATGTTTGGATCTACCTGCAAAAATGTACCTTTTTAAAATAACATCAGTAATTTGAAACAACATCAGGAGATGGAACTAAAGTGAATTATATCTTGCATGAGAAATGTGATTTAAATGCAAGCCAGCAAAGGTACATATTTTAATATCAGCTTACTGAGTTTGGTTCAGTAGGTTGGGGTGTTTGGGACCATGGACTCCCCTGATGTGGGCCCCGGTCCATAAATACCAAAGGGACCACCAAAGTGCAATACAGTCTATTGGTAAAAAACTAAATTTAATGAAACTAAATAATTGTGTTAAGTGGACAACTCTGCCTATTTCATTATGCTTTAATCATACACCTTATTGTATACCTGCAGAGACACACAGATGAAGTACAGTTCCAACCAAGTATACCAGTTCACCAATTTCTGCTGGATCCTCGTCAACTGAGCACCCAGAACCAACACACAAATTACAAAAATTACACCTCACAAACTACCGTTGGTTTAGCACTAGATCTTTGGTCGTGTTTGTACTGTTACCCTCACTAAATTATGTGTTAAAACTATGCCGAGGGCAAGTTAAAAAAAAACTACAACATCAGCAGCTGCAATTCATTCTTAATGAATCCCCCCTTAAGTAAAGTAAGAAGACAACTCTTTCAATCATTTTGCATGGGTGGGTGAATGGACAAAAGCAACAATAAGATTGTTAAGTATGTGAGCTGTCTGCTCGACTCTTTGTCCAAGTAGGCAGCATATGCCTGTGGTTTCCACGGGAACGTTAAAGTTCTCATTTGTGGGTTTCCTGTCAGGTTTTCACAGACAGAATTGTGTGGGGAGCCTGACATAACAACCGGTAGTCAGTTAGCTATTGACCAGCCAAGCATGGAGAGAGACAAAAAAATAAATGAATAGCAAACAAGTAGGGTCTGACAGGAAACAAGAAAAGCAGAACAAAAAAACTTTTTTAAGAAAAAAAGATGAAAGAATTTATGTACAAGTTTATAAAAGTCCTGGTTTTGAAGGAAAGATTTGCCTCACAAGTGTTTCATTCATTTCATCACAAATAGTGCGTTATTATAATCCTGCGTTATTATAATCGGTGGCTAGACAGCATGGTAGACAAACACAACTTTAAGCCACTTACCACCTAGAAACTCTCTAAACTAAAACATGAGTTAAGTTTTGTACAAGAATTAGATACACATCCTCTTAACTGTACTTAAGGGACATGTCACAAACTTTACAGATGCCTTAATACAGTAATCTCTGGGAACTGAACTCAATTATATGACATATCATTTTAGTGACAGGCTGGTGACTGACCCTGTTTTAAAGATGGAAAATGAACATATGACATGTGTCTTAAAGATATGACAGTTTTCAGTCAGCTTAATTCAGACCACTATGTGTAGTTCATGCCTCACTCGAGCTAAGCACAGAGATAAGGAACCAAATGAGATAATCACAAATGAAACTCTGAAGCAGTTTGATTTGCCCTAATTCTTTCACAAACCACTAACGCACATGTATTGCAAAAGCAAATGCAAAATGTTTCTGAAGGCTTATCGTCCTAACAGAAATCAATTCTGAAAAATGAAAACAGAGATTAGCTGAAGGAAATTAAGATATAAGAATATAAAAAAATGTGTGTCAGTTTGCATTAAACAGAAACAGATGTTAGTTTCAGTTAGCAAAACATTTATTTAGCATGAAAAACTGGACAGTTAATGAAAGAAACCTATAAATGTTCAATAATTAATACACATAAACAAGATCTTTTTTCAAAAATTGCATACCAATGGTCAAAGGAAAGGGGCATTGCAACCCTTACTCACTAACCACTAACATTAAATAATCCCCCCTCAAAATTGAGCCTCTGCAAGGGACTAACTACCAGACAATTGGTTATCGTACTATGCCCACCCCCTAGTACCTGCCTTTCAGCCAATCAGTAAGCAAATGTTTCATGTTTCACCTAATTAACATTTATAAGCCTGGCTAATAGGGTTTCAGATAATTCCTACACCTCTGGCACAAACCATTCCTTCAATCTTTTAATTAATGTGGAGGTGAACTAGGTGAACTGGGGTTGTCATGGCATAACCAGCTTCCCTTCACATCCTCTGTGCCCTTCAAATGATCTTTATTTACACATTATACCAATGAAAGAAAAATCCCAATTACATTGCATATTCACCTCAAACAAAACTATTAATTATACCTTTCTCAGTAGAGCTTTTACAAGCTTAGTTTAGCTTCCACCTGTAACATAGCTACTGTACATACAATAGAAAAGGTTAATCAGCAGTCTGCTCCTGTTGCTATTATCTTCCATTAATCCTCACACCCTGATAATGATTAATTAATTTATATATATTATACACATATTATTTAAACAAAGGCTGTCAATTTCATTTAGAGCAATTAATGTTAATCAGCAGAGAATGAGATAGGAGCCTCAGTTCCAGTAACTTCCTGTCCAGCGCATTAAAGCTTTTTCGTGTGAGGCAACAAGATTCCAGCGACAAGCAATTTGTCCACCAAAGCAACATGAGCACAAGACAAAATCAATTTAACATTTTACCATTTTAACTATATATATATAAAATACACACATCTATATAGCATCCAGAAGACATCAAAGGCCTAAAAACATTATTCAGTACTGACTGCAAAAACCACATGTGGCATAACAGAGGAAAGACATGTATGGCTGCCACTTTCTGGTGATTGCCAAACATAATGGCTTGTTTTATTTCTGTGGTCTCCACAATGTGCAAGCCATGGCTGCTATGTCATGACAGAACTTACAGCATTGTTTGAGCTATAAATAAGTCTAACCACAAATATTTATAATATATTATAAATAGTATAATTCTTATAAAAAATATTAGAAGCAGAACTACATCCACAATATTTAAAAACAATTATATATTCCCTTCTTTAAAATAAACATGTTCCAATCATAGTATTAGACTAATGGTTCTATAACTATTTATGTCAGATAACAGAATTGCTAAATTATTCCAAACAGCATTAAAACAGCTCAGTTATAAAAATCACAGTAAATTGACAATACTATTTAAATGAATTACATTCACACTATCACATCTATTGATAACACACACTAACAAATGTGTTTTTCTATAGAAAGTAAATTCCCAATCAATGAAATCATGGTTATGGTAGCATGAGTTCTCAAGTGTATAAACAGAACTTTTATTCTATTTTATTTCAGGAAACTGTGGTTAAAGACTTTAAACATCAATGAACCGAGATGCACAAGCACAAAATAATATTATAATCTCCTAAACAAATGTAATAATTCTTATAACAAATTGTTTATCAGACAAAAGCACTGTACCTATCTTTAATTGCACCTACCTTCCAAGTGGTCATCCAAATATTTAGTCATTTAATCCTCTTAAATCAAAAGAGACAATGAAGTTACGGGAGATAAAACAGCAGTGATCCATCTGGATTATATTTTTCAAAATGAGTTTTTGGATTACAGGTCTACTACAATCTATACTAAAGCTTGTTGTTCTATATTCATGTTTAACTTCAGAGAAAAACTGTATATTTACGTTAATACTAAGAGAACAAAAAACACATAAACACACAAATCCTCCATATTTCATTGGAAACCCAAGGGTTATTTGCATTTTGTGGCTTTATAAACAACATACATTATTTACTCCTCTCTAACTGGTGACAAAACAACAAAGAGCATTAGCCAAATTCTTGTATCATCTTATGTGCTAATACACTAGTGCACACTGTACTTAACAATGTTGTCCGTTTGTAAAAAATCTTAATACATACAAAAACAAAATACATTTTCTGATTAAAAAGGTTTGTTTTGAATTGTTTGTTTGAGTGTATTGTATAAAAAATGCTATTGTTATTGCTGTTGGCTACTGTGGTGTGCAAGTCGTGCATGTGACTACCTAAACAAAACCAGGGTTGTTTGTCAGCTAAATTTGGCCCTTCATTTATTCCATCCATGACGGTACTCTTTAAAAAAATTTAGTGAAACCACTAAATGAAGTGAACCACTAAGTGAAACCAATTAGTAAAACCACACCAATCATCCATCTGCACGTGTCCCCACAGCAAAATGGACCTCATAGACATATACACAGTGGGTCATAATAAATTTCAGACTTCATAATATCTGCTGATGTCTGCAGATGACTGCTACTGTTCTACATGCATACATATGTTATGTAGTGCTTTGAGTGTCTTTCCTTCAATATTTGAAATCTGATCGATCTGTTGGACTGCACATTGTCCAGCAACAACATACTTCAGCCAAAAAGCTAAGGAGGCCCTAAGTGTCTCTGGGAGATGGTTACAATGAGTTGTAGATCAGATTACCAAATTGGAAAAGAAAGAATTTGTAAATGTGCCAGGACATAATAGGTGGAGAAGCAAATGTTCACCACAAGTTGTGTGAGATTTCCATTTAAATCCTTTTCCATTGTAAGTAAAACACGTCTCCACAAAGGAGTTTATAACCACGGCTGTTGCTGTTAAATCACTTCAGGAGCCTATCTGATGAAAGCAGGATAAGAAGAACTAAACTGACCCTTGCCAATGACGTTCACACTGTCAGGTGGTACCAAGTGTTACTAAAAACAGAGTTTGCACAGAGATGTTATTTTTTTCACAGCGGTCTCTCTTACACACGTTACACACGTACTACATGTGTGTCTGCTGGACATGAAGTGTGTAAATTCTGCACAAAGCAAATATATATGTGAGAATATGATTTGGTGATTTTATATGATGATAAATAAGCAGTTGATAAATCAGTGAACAATTTATGTTTGCGCCATATCACACTGAGTTTCTGGAAATTTTAAGGCCACTGCTTTCTATTACAAGAAAGGATGTGGATGTGCATGTCTATAAAGTGAAATTAACATTTTTCTTCTTTTAATTTCTATACAGGAAAAATGCATAAACCTGTCACTAAAAAGCAATGTGGTGTTGAAACTATGTAAAGCAGATATTTTCATGCTGTTTGTTTTTCTGTTTGGTTTTGCTTTCTTGATCAAGTGAACAAGTTCCTGTTTTTACTGGTTATACACTGTGTTTTAGACATGCAGGTGTTTAACTGTTGAGCATTAAGTTGGCTAAC
>JAZGTK010018036.1:0-12024 GCA_036877625.1 Ambastaia sidthimunki
ATGCATTTTTAACATTTATATCTACTTCCATGGTGAAATGAGTCAAAAGGGTGTTTTTGGTAACTGACCACAAATGCCAACAGAAGTCCAAAGATCTTAATTAGTGTTAAATCTAGAACTTTCACACGTTACTCTGTTTGGCTTCAGTAGAACATGAGTAACATCGGCAGACACGCTGGGATCAGCTGGTGCTGTAGAGGCTCATCTCTGCCACGTTGGCGTCTTGAGGTTCGAGTTCCTGCTGGCAACTCTGTCTGATGACATACACCACCAGCCCAAAACAGATGAAAATCAGCAGCACGATACCGATCACCTGTTAACCAGACACACAAACTGACATTAACCAGTGCTGAGACAACTCACCAGAACTGTAACCAGCCTGTGAAAGAATCATAATCATTTTCCTTCATAATCGATATTTAAATAATGAAAATGTCTGATGAAAATGTTCTCTTGTGCATTGTTTCTTTTGTTTTAAAGGCGACATTCAGTGAAACCGGCTAGTAAATCTAATGATGTTGTCCAGCAGGATTTAACAATCTCATCTTTTGTACGAGGATTTAACACGGTCAGTGTCACAGATTTACAGATGATTCATAAAATCTTCCAACTTTTTGTTGCTTTATTTTAAATCCCAACAATTTCTGGTTTTGTCCCCAAGTTCAACAGATAAAATCTCACAGGGTAAATTTTGGCACAATATTTACTCATTCATTTTCCACATATTGGCAAACTTTTATATTCTTACAGATAATATAAGTGAGGCTCTTCAAAGAACGTTTGAACTTCATTGTATTTCCAAAAGAAAATGTTACATTGATAAAGATATTGATAAAGAATTTGCGCATACGATTTTATTGTTGTTGTTTTGTTTACTTTTAAAACTTTTGAAATGTTTAAAAATCAGCAAGTGTGTCCAAACATCTCACTGGCATTAATGCACTTTTCTCATCTCCAAAGTGACCCAGAGACGCACTGACGCGTAAAGACGCGCGGCGCGTCGCGATCGGACTCACCTGAGACTCGACGAACAGTCGCTGCGATCGCAGCATGAGTTCTGGAGGAGTGACGCTCTCCTCTTGGGTGGGCTCGCAGTATTTCTGCGGAGGGGCTTTATCCACGACCACGTACCTGCCGTGCCAGTCTGTCATCGCGCAGGCGAAGTACTGACCGTCCAGAAAGAGCAGAATTAACCAGACCACCGCGGGCACGAAGCTGGACAGGGACACGGTCCTCCTGCACCAGACATCACATCTGCATCCCTGGATGATCATCATGAGCGCGAAGGCCATGACCGCGGGAATGATGAAGAACGCGGAGGAGAACAGCCCGTTCCAGAGCGGATTACACGGGCACTCGAACTCCAGCTCCACTAACTTCTCCAAACCCATCAGGATGAACCCAAAGGCCACGTTGGACACCAGAGGACTGTTGCTCAGCTCATTCTTCAGTCTGCTCAGCCATTGCTGTCGACTTCCCATAATATCAACACCTGAGAGTTTCAGCGCTGCTGGAACTCCTGCTGCACATTTACAGATGTGCGCTGATGCGGGTTTAATTGAACCCGGGGCTGCTCCCTCCTCCTCCTCACCTTCACCTTCCCATTGGTTTCCAACGAAGGTGGGTGTGTCCTCTGTGACCTCGCCGCTGCAGACGATTGGCTCACAGCCGGATGCAGGTGTGGCTTGGATTTAAATGTTTCTTTCATTGACTTACTCGAGTAAAGTGGAGGGAAAGTCTCACACTTCTGAGCATTCAGTGTTACAGTCATTTTTAGACTCTTCTTATGACAGTATTCACGTGTGCATTCAGTGAGGTCAAGTCTGAGACCACCAGGAAACATCCTGAATGTTTCTAATTTGATACCTTCAACCTTGAATTGGAGAAGATCTTCCTAGCTGTTTTGCCCCTTTCTCTTTAATGGCAGAGATGAAAGCTGAGGGTTCATGTTCTTCTGCATGATCTGAGAAGCTTCAGAGCATCTTGTGTAGAACATCTGATCTTTGTACAAAGTTTGTACATGGTCAGACATCACAAATTATTCTGCATTTCATTGGTGACCTAGAATTACTGCCGCATTTACAATATTTATCCCTCATTTTACTTTATAACTTTTTTTTAATTCTGTAGCTGTCAGTTTATTCATAGGTTTACATTATTTTTAATCACTGTAGCCCGATGTAAGTCTAATGATATCATGTTTATAGTTAGTTATTGTTGTTTTACTAACACTTCAGTGTCTTTGTTGTTTTCACTAGTTATTTAGTGAAATAAAACGACTTTTAAACCCGAACTTACTTTGACATCTTTTTTTAACTGATCAAACACAGTTGAATACTTAAATAATACAAAGCATCAATGTTTCTTTATTAAATATTAAATGTTTCTTTATTAAAATATTTTGTTTCATATTCCACTCCAGTGTCAGATAAATATAAACAAATAAAACCGATGGTCGCTTTGGATATGAAATGAATAAGTGTGCAGGTAGACTGTGCAGTAATTCTCAGTCTGTCCATCAGGTGGCGCTCTGTGAATGTAAGCGGATGGATGCAGAGGTCATATTGCTGTTCAGTTTAATCTCTTCTGTTGCTCTGAACTGTGAGTAAATTCACCGACAGTATCGAGCAAAATCCTGCATGTACATCTCAGTCTGATTTTATGAATATATTATTTAGACATTAAATGTAAACATCACATATAGATTATAATCTATAATGATAAAAATCACTACTTTACATAATGTTAAAATAAATGCATGTGTTTTTTTAACTGATTTTACACAATATTAACAGGATTACACGACATTTATTCCTCAGATCCTGATTGGAGTTTATAAGATTTGATTTTACTAGTTGATACGTCTCCTAATATTAATATTTACTTTAATTTGCAAAAATATTATGTAAGTATATTGAAATCTGTCATAAAACGCATTTAAAGCTTCAAAACTGGGTTTTGGTTATTTTTGGAGTTACTAGTATCATTGTCATTGTTAACAGAACACGATGGTTAAAGCAAAGATGGTTAAAAGATGCTTGAGTTCATTTCGATTTGTGAATTTAACCAGTTCTGCGTCGTGTCTGCGCAGGACTGACGCGCCCGAGACGCCTGCAGCGGGAGCGCGCACCGGCAGCTGATGATGCACTCGAATGAGCCGCGGGGAGCGCGCACCGACAGCTGAAGGTTCTCCGCGATGACGGACACACTGATGGCCCAGCAGCAGCATCCGCATCCCTGAGCGCCCGGCAACCATCAGCATCCTCCATCCATCCCCATGATCCAGCGGCGCCGCGCAGCGCCCGCAGCGTTTCTCGCGTCCTCTCCGCTCTCCTCCGCCAGCCTCTGCGGCTAAAGCTGCTCTCGCTCCACAGCATCCGAACGCCGCGTCCCGTGTCTCATCCTCCAGGATGCTGCCCGTCACAGCGATGCTGGCGGTGGTCCTCATCCTCGGAAACGCGATGCTTCAGTCCGTATCAGCGCAGAACGGTAAGAATAACGGGACGCGGATCCGCGCGTAATCTGCTTTAGGACGCGCGCAGGTTGATGCATCTTATCAAACGCGCTGCTGCTGCGTTAAATCGCGTTTATTTCTGTGCAGGTTGAATGTAAAACGCGTGAGTGAACGCGTGAGAAATGAGTTTATTTAATGTCATGTGTTAACCTGCAGCGGTTCCTGCGCGTTTTAACCCGGGACGCATTTTAATATTCGCTCTGTGAGAATAATTATAGTTGCACAGTGTGAATCCGTATTTCTGTCTATATTCCCCAGAGTCAGATGTGTTGTTTACCCTCAGTTTCACCCTTCAGACTGACATTCAAGAGTTATCACGACTGCTTTTAAAGATAATACCATTAAAACATTATATCATGTCGTAATGATGCCCGTTATTACTATATAGTGTGATAACATGCGTCTTTTATTGCGGCACACGCATCAGCTGGTAAATAAGATGATATTGTGGTGTAGAATGAGAGGTAATGGGAGGCTTGTGAATAATGAGTGATTCCCTACAGCCATGTTACGTGACTCTACATTGTGGAGAGTCACAGCTGTGACCAGGAGAGGGCAGATACAGTACCTGCAGACAGACAGGCCAGGGTATTCCCTCTCCAGTCCCCAGAAAGAGGAGAAAACAATCACTCACTTCAGTGCCCAATGCTGCTTTTGTAAACACCATACGTAATCCAGCTAACAGGGAACGTTCTCAGAACGTTGGCTAACGGGCTCTAAAAGTTCTCTCAATTATTGTTAAAGATGTTCATGCACTAACATTAGTAGAATTTTTTGTTATATCATATATCAAAAACATTATTATTTTTTAAATTGTTAGTGGAATGTTTAAGAAATATTACAGATTAAAAAATGTTTGAGTTATGTTTAAAAATAACATTATTGATGTTTTTGTTACTTGGTAATGGAAATGATAAGCAAACGTTCTTATAACCTAAAACTGTTAGCTGGGATATTAGCAGAAGCACGTTTAGAGATTTTAGTTATTTTATTTACTCTAAATATCATCTAATGACACCATATATAGATGAATTAGGTTAAATGAAAGTAGTTTTTAAGGTTTAGCTCAGAGCTTGTGAGGGGTGTCATGTCTGCAACATTAGCTTCAATAAATGAAAGTGTTTTTAAACAGGTTTCTCCAACACTTTCATTGGCTGGACAAATAGAAAGCCCCGCCCCAACTTCCACCATTGGTTGAGCCTATGTTGCTGTGTCAGACTGTTTGAGATGCTCCAACCAGCAGAGGAATATTTTAATAGTGTTTACACGATTCAGAAGGTCAAACTAGCAATAAATTGCTTATTGCCCTCAAGTGTCTGTTTATAGTTGCATATTATGCCAGGAAAGTGTTTTAACATCAAAAATGGTCACATTTCACCTTTAAGGTAATAATTACCCATATTTCAGCGGTGGTAAAAAATCTTTCTCACGGATAGTGAGAGTAAATAACAGATGTTGCTGTGGCTAAGCACTGCTGGCAGACAGAGACGTTTTGATGTTGTAAAGTATGAGTGTGTGTGTGTTTGAAGGTTTGCTTTGATTGTCCAGACATAAGGTCAGTGGCTCTCCTGGATAATCCAGCTATTGTTTGCTAAATCCTGACTGTACAGATTCCAGACTCACTGTAGACTTCACAGATCTGTCTGTCTTCTGGAATCTGACCTCCACTGCAGCGCTGTTAAGACTTTCATAACTGCTGCTCTGATCGTAACGTCTGTCATTATAAAAATATTTTATTTTCTTAAAAGTCAATTGGTCAAAATTAAATTCCGTTTTAATTAGGAAACAATGGCAAAAAAATCATCCCAGGTAACAGGGAATGTTCTAGAACCTTCAGGAATGTTCTGGCTAACGTTTTCTTTCAACGAGGTCTTATCAAAAACGTTCTTGCAGTATATAACGTTATATAACATATATCAAAAACGTTATTTTTTTTAAGTTGTCAGTGTAATGTTTTAGAAATGTTTGCGAATTAAAGCGTGTTAAAAAGTTAATGTTAATACGTCCAAAAAATGTTTTGAATCTTGCTAGAGCCTTCAAAATAACATTTATGTTACTTAATGGAAACGTTAGAGAAACATTCTTATAACATAACGTTGCTAGCTGGCTTTGTTCATCGCTCAAAAAGAAGGAAATAAATGAGCAGGTATGGAGTTTGAAGGAGAGCAACATCATGCTATGAGTTCAGCCGAGCTGTAAGTGTCGATGCTAAAAGCTCTTTGTGCTCATAGACCGACAGCATCAGTAGAAGCTCGTATCTTGAAGATCAGAGATCTTGATCAGACTGTTTGTGTGTCAGTACTGATATTCTGTTTCTATTCCACTATCCCAAACTATTACACATCTGCTGTTAATTCAGCCTGAAGCATTTAAAACACACTCCAGTCAAAGATCTTTAGATCATTATATTTTCCTGCTCATACTGAATTCTGATTCTCGCAGGAAATGCAAATCTAATTTGTTTTGTTCTGATTTGGCGACTGTGAGCTTTAAATCCAGTCATTTGGATTCATCTTTGAATCTGCGTTCAGACTGGAAATCAGTGTCGGTTGTGAAGTGATCTGGTCTGATTGTTAAAGATTTGTGGACGTGTGTTAAACAGTGTGTGCTCTCAGCTAACAACTGTAGGTTGTAAGAACGTTTCCTAACATTTCCATTTAGTGACAAAAACATTAAAAATGTTATTTTGAATGTTCTATGAAATTTTTAGACATTATATTTCATTTAAACTTATTTCATAATTTTTCATTTTAAAACTCTTAAAACGTTATATAACAATTTAAAATCATTTTTAATTTACATGATATGAAACATTTAAAGTGTTCTAACATTTCTGCAAGAGTGTGTTTTGATAACATTGAAAGAACGTTAGCCAATGTTCTGTTAGCTGGGAATTCTGCTGCATGTGGAGCCCTGAGTTACAGCAACAGATATCTGCAGGACTGAGTCTCGTTCTGCTGCATGTTTCTATTATTAGAACAGACACAAAGAGCAGAACTGAAGGGAATCCATTAACACTTAATGCTCTGATTTTACATGCTTTGTGTTTGTTGTGTTTGTTGTGCTTTTCTATACGTCCTATAAGAGACTATAATGTCACTGAGGCAGATGGAAATGTGTGTGTGGAGTGTGTCTAATCCAACAACTCACAGTATATATATATACTGTATATAGGGTTAGGAGATATATAGGAATAGAACAGAATATACAGTTTGAACAGTATATAAGTCCTTACAAATATCAAATATAGCTGTACATGCTTGTGTGTGTGTATCTTTTGCATTTCATATTCTGTCTGTAAATCTGAGCTGCGTGTAACAACAGACACGTGATGTTGTATAAAATGGTTCAGATCAGGACAGTCACTGAATTCTGAGATCTACCAAGAATTCATGTAACACCTGCAGAACTGTGAAGAGATTCAACAGAAAATTACTCACTCATACCACCTGTGTTAGAAACTCGTTTTAGGATTTTACTGCAGTCGTAAAAAGAGGAATAAATCACAGTCTGTCAAAAATAAATATAATATTGTGTCTCTGAAATTATTTTATAACTGCGCCACAGAATCATTGGAAAATGTGTATCGTGGGATATTCCTACAAGCAGTCTTTATGACAGATAGACAGACAGATACCCGGCTAACAATTTTAGGTTGTAAGAACGTTTCACTAACATTTGCATTAAGTAACAAAATGTTAAAATGTTGAATGTTCTAGGAATGTTCAAAATGGCCAGACTTTTAGATTTTGTATTTGTTTTAATTCTGTAATGTTTTTTTAAAACGTTCCATCGAACATCTTACAACGGTTTTGATAACAATAAAAAAGCTCTACTAACGTTACTGCAAGAATGTTTTTGATATCTTTGAGAGAACTTTTAGAGAAATGTTAGCCAACGTCCAGAGAACGTTCCCTGTTAGCTGGACAGACAGACAGTTTTAGGTTGTAAGAACATTTGCATTAAGTAATATTTTAAACATAACAATAAATACAAACTAGACAACAATATACTGTACAGAGTGTGCCAGCAGACACAGACAGCACGTCTGAAAACTGAAATCAGACACATGAAGTGTTCATGACCCTCCTCTCCTACACAGAATCACATGAGAGGCTGTGATATTACTGTGATATTACTGTGAGTGCTGTGAGGCGGGGGGCGGGTGTGCAGCGCTGGGGTCTGCGTGGGGTTTTATTGTCCTCGAGGGATCCGCAGTTCCCATCAGAGGGCTGAAGAGCTCCAGTGAATCTTCAGATGTAACTGATCCAGAGTCAGTTTCATCTGCTCAGTCTCTCAGGCTGTTTAATGCTTTGTTGAAGTTGGCATGAGTTGTTTTGTTTAAATGCATTTTCTGCAGCTGCTTGTGAGTCGTCCAGCTGCTGTATGTTCTGAACAAGATTAATCTGCCTGAAAATCCATCTGAGAACCCCCATATTACAAACTACCAGCTGAAGTTTATTTTTAACAGGATATCTGATCATTTCAGTCTGATCTTAACCGTTTGAGCTGCAGATTTCAGCCTGCTGTGATACTTTAATGCAGTTTGTAAAGAGCCCATCATTGAACGATGGGGCAGTTAAACAGGCTAGCAATAGCAAGCTAGCTTTGACAGCATAAGATCCCGCCCTTCCTTCAGATCTCTTCAAAGCCACACCTCCTCAACACAGGAACACATACAGAGTTTGACAGACAAGTAGAAGATCCAATCATTGCATTCAGACCAAATGCAGTGATCAGATTTTATAATCCTGCATCTTCCATAGAGGATTTATATTTATATGAATATATTTACATCACTTTACTAAGAGACTTTCAACCAGCCTGTCTTTAACTGTAAGCGTCAAATAGCCATGATAAAATGAAAATATGTTACAAACAATATTAGTGGGCCAATAAAATATTAAAAGCATGACATGAGCACTTTAAAGAGAGCTTTGTCTTCAATGCTGTTACAGTGTTGTGATATTGAGTGTTTTGACCACTAAGACTGTATGTGATTGAATTATGCTTAAATGTAATTGGATGATGTCTCTCAGTTTTTCCAGTGGCATATAAACACATTCAGAGTAAGTTCTGCTCCACAGATCTGTACACAGACTGATCCCAGCCAGCTATTTCAGGTTGTAAGAACGTTTCCCTAACGCTTCCATTAAGTAACAGAAATTTAAAAAATGTATATTTTTAGACATTGTATTAACATTGTTGCTTGGTTATCAGAATGTTATTTATTTTTATTCAGTATCGTTCTACTAACAACTCAGTTTTTGATATATCATATATATAGTGTTAAAACAAGTTCTACTGACGTTCACTACAAGAACGTTCTTGCAGTAAGAACTTCTAGAGAACGTTAGCCAACGTTTTGAGAACGTTCCCCGTTAGCTGGGTAGCTGCTGGATGTGCTGCTCCACAGATGTGTGAGCAGCAGACAGATGTTTGTGTTGCGGCAGAGCTGTGCAGGGATTCTGGCTTCAGTGTGAAGGTGTGAAACTCCAGACACAGATGTCTTTATTTCAGAGAATATAATTACGGTTCACATGATCGGCCTCAGGCAGGGAATTCAACTAAGTGAAAATTGTTTCTTTTCATAGCTTGTTCCACACACATACTGAAACACTGCTCCCATCCCTCTGTGTGTGTGTGAGAGTGTGTGAGAGAGTGTGTGTGAGAGAGAGAGAGTGTGTGTGTGTGAAAGAGAGAGTGTGTGAGAGTGTGTGTGTGTGTGTGAGAGAGAGTGTGTGTGTGCTCACCTATAGAAACTACAGAGAATCACTGCACACACGTGCTGGCATCCCAGCTAACAGAGAACATTCTCAGAACGTTGGCTATCGTTCTCTCGAAATTGTCACAGATTTTTTTGCATTAACGTTAATGGAATGTTTCTTTAACATTATATATCATATGTCAAAAATGTTACGTAAAAACATAAGTAATTAGTAGAACATTTTAAATACAATACAGAATTAAAATTTTTTGAATAATGTTAATATAATGTCTGAAGAACTGGACATTTTAGACGTTTATTAACTAAAGCAAGAATTTAACATTACATTTACAGTAAGTACTTACAGTAGCTTGAAACAATGAGTGAATGGTCTCCAGCAGAGCTGTAGATGTGTGTTTGTTTAGTCGACTCTGGGCTGATGAGCAGAATTAGCCTTTAGCATCACTGACAACATTTACTGTCTCATTAACTAAAGATAAAACAGCTGAACTGGAGTTTGAGACGAGAGGAGAGAAACATCACATCAAATCTCTTTAATATCTCAGTGGAAACAGCAAGAATAAGATTAAATGGAGATTAAGATTTTTGCTGAAATCTTTAGCTTTTGAGAAACAACCTCTGGTTTCAACAGAGATCACAAAATGTCTTCTGCACTCTGATACCAAAAGCTCCAATCAAAAAACTGAGATATTTTAATATCCACATCTGACTCATTTGTGTCTCTCCAAAGTAACTGTAGAACAGATAACTGAGATCTCCCGAGGTCTGGACAGGGAGGTTGTCCTCTGTGTATCTTCTCTGTTTATCTTTCAGTGGTAATTTTGTGTATTATCTTCGTTGTGAGATCAGGGTTTGGAGATTATAGGAAGCACAAAGGCTGTATAAATGTAGTGGAAAGGCAGATTTGTGTGTGACTAAGGTCAGATGTTTGTGGCTAGCACCACCTGTGCATTACTCACTTCTGACAGCTCACAGTACACGTGACAAACTGATAGTTGTACCAAAAACAGAAATGATGTAAAACCGTGATGAGTCCACAAGTGTGTAAAGCAAGAATATCTCCTGTGTGTTCATGAATTTCACCCTTCTGTGTAACACAGAGCTGGAACAACCCAGCTAACAATTTTAGTTTCTATTAAGTACAAGTTCTAGGAATGTTAAATGTAGAGATTTGTAGGCATTGTTTTAACGCTATTGCTTGGTTAAAAGATACAATTTTAAATTCTGTATAAAAATAATTCACTACATTTTTAGTGAATTATTTTTAGAACATTTTTAGAGAACATTATTCGATGTTCTAAAAACGTTCCGTTAGCTGGAACAAGCCTCCATGAATCAATTCATTCACGTGCCAGTAATCTGTTACAACATGTTGAAGGGACTCATCGCTTCATATGTTCATATGTTTTATTCCCAGAATAAAACAGAGAAGCTCAAATTTTGTTGGTGTCTGGATTTTTGCAAAGTATCTTTTTCTAGGAGTTCAAGATGTGACGCCCCTTGAGACTGCCTGAAACTATTTTATCACGCCAAACTTTTAGAAATGAAAAAAGTTAAAGTAAAACCTTGTTTTATATTTCGTAACTGTTTTCCATCACCTTATATTTTTTTCAGTGTGAAACACAGGATGACAGACAGAAGTTTGAGTCTTTGCAACATTTTTGCACTTAATATATTCTTCAATGTGCAGATGTTTCTGTGCTTTATCATTTGTCAAAGATATTTGGGGAAAATTGCAAGTGCTGAAATATTACTAAGATAAGAACCTGACTTCATAAAACAGTCATGAAGTGAGAGGGGATTATATTTGTGAAGTGTTGTAGAATACATATTGTTTCATATCATTTTAACAAAGAACAAACCCTACAGTAACATATATGCATTATACATTTTGCATACTATACATACTATACATTCTATACATGCATACTATACATTCTGATCCTTCTCCCAGTGATGCACTCGTGCTGATTTAAATAAATGTTGTTTTTGGAAGATTTCCTACAGAAATGTATTATTCATAACTACTTACAGTAGTGATATCAGTCAATACTCACAATAGTTATATTTAATGTGGCCATTTTAAAGTGGTAAAAATGTACTGAACTATTCTTTTAGATGCTCACTTTTTAATCTTTTAATGTTTGTGAATTGATTAATTAATTATACGTTCATGTTAGAGTGAAATTTGTTTTATGAGAATTTCTTACAGAATAAGCGTGAAATTTATGGCATTGATTAAAATAGTGTGGAGAATTTCAGGCCCTGCTGCTGATACATTCACATGTTAATCTTTGATTCTGTCTTTTATATTCTACTAACTGCTTGTTTCTTTCTGCCTTGCTTTTTCAATCATTCTTTATTTGGGTTTAACCACTGATCCACTCTGATTTATTGATTTTCTTTCCATCCCCTCTTCCATACTTTCTGAAACGCTCTTCCTCTCCAGCTGGGTTTGTGAAGTCGCCAATGTCAGAGACAAAACTCACTGGAGACGCATTTGAGCTGTACTGTGATGTGGTCGGGAACCCGGTGCCGGAGATCCAGTGGTGGTACGCCGACATTAACCGGGCCGATTCCTTCAAGCAGCTGTGGGACGGGGCTCGCAAACGCCGCGTGTCCATCAACACGGCGTACGGCGCCAACGGTGTCAGCGTGCTGGCCATCTCCCGCCTCACGCTGGAGGACGCCGGAGTCTACGAGTGCCGGGCCAGCAACGACCCACGGCGCAATGACCTGCGGCAAAACCCGGCCATCACCTGGATTCGAACCCAAGCCACCA
>JAZGTK010018037.1:0-12024 GCA_036877625.1 Ambastaia sidthimunki
CAGCTACATTTCATTTAGGTTGAAACGCTGTCTCAGATGTTTCTCTTAAAGCTGTTAGAATAGAAAAAGTAAACACAGGAGTATTAAAGTCTACAAATAATAAAAATAGCATAGCTCGGATTCTTTGAGGAAACTCATGAGTTGAAGACTGAAATCTTGATGTTTGTTTTATCATATTTTAGTATTTTTGTCAGACCTAAGTAAAGTCTGACACATAAAGATTTCGTTCTATAATGCTATAGGAGACACATGTGAGATTAAAGAAGAACAAAAATCTCAGATTAATTTCAATGCTGACAAAAGAAACATTTGCAGTTAATAACTTTATTGTTGATGTGTTGATATTCTTTGGCAAGATATTTCAGACATATATATTCAGTGCACTGAACAGAGTGTTTTGATATAAAATCCAGTAAATGCATCACTCCTGAAGGCTGCAGACTTGGTGTTGACTCTGTATGGAGTCTAGTTAGCAGATATTTCTACCCCAATGTGAGTAATGTGTGGTAATCTCTCTCTGAACTGCTGTTCATATCTCACTCCATTCATATTTTAGCCTCTACTTCTTACAGTGTGATGTTCACAGCGGGTGGCTTTCGGAATCATAATCTCTCCTTTTTCATTTGGTTGCCATGGAGATCTGCAGAACTTTGATGTTTAAGTAATACTATTATATACCAGGCAATATAATATGGATTAATGCTATTGTAATCAGTCAGATGAACTCAGAATGAGGTCCATTTTTCCACCATAGTATCAGATGGAATTCTGGACTGTTCTGCTGAAAGAATTGCACTGATTAATTTTAATGGTGTTGCATGAAATCACTGAAGTTTAAAAACAGCTTGTCAGAGTTTGGCAGTAATTAACACTGGGTTAAGTTTTGCTTTATGAGCTTGACAAATCTTAACAGTTGGGAACCTACTTTTAAAGCTTGAGGCACCTTTAAAGTAACAGTTCACCTACTGTAAAAATAACATTCTGTCATAATTTACACACTCTCAAGTCATTCCAAACCCTCATGACTTTTCTCTGTGCTACAATAAAGCTGAATTTTTTTGAATATCATTGCTGCAGTTTTTTATATTATAAAAGTGAATGGGGACTGCAGCTATGAGAACAAAACCATCGTAAAAGTATCATAAATGACCAATACTAGTGTATATATTCTAGTTGTGAAGCTATATGTTAGCTTTGTGTGATGAGAGAACATAATTTAAGCAGTTAAATAAAAATAGAATCATCTCATCAAATGTCATTGAATCTTGGATGTCACATGACTAATGGAAGTTGATGTGTTATCATTTTTAAGCTTTCCCATTCACTTTAATTTTGTGGGAAGGAGCAGCTATAATTTTCATCAAAAATTCCCCTTTTGTGTTCCACAGAAAAAATAAAGTCGGTTTGGAAAGACAGGAATAAATGGTAATAGTATTTTTGGGTAAACCATATCTTTAAATGAGATCGACCCTGTTGAAAAATTAAACTAAAACAACCTTAAGACCAGCTGATTTTACATGCCTGGAATTGCTTAAAACTAGTCATCAGCTGGTCCAAGCTGGTTTGGAAAATATGCCTAGAGAACTAGTCACCTTGAAACTTACATGGTGGGCCACACTGGTCAACCTTGTCAGAGCTGGTAAGGACTAGTTTGAGTTTTTTTTTAAACACAGTTTTGAGCTTGCCTATCTGAAATTGTTATGGTCTGACTTTTTTAGCACTGAATGCAGTTTTTAAATGATCAAATCAGAGTCTTCAATTTCAGGCAGAAACATTTTCTCTCGAGAATGGAGAGTAAATGTTCTCTTGAGAATGGAGATATTTCTGTTTAATCTCTGATTGGAAATTATATTAGAGAAAGTGAACTTGCTTAGACAATTTTTGACTTGGTCTAAGTTAACCAGCTTCCTGCCGGGCACTGGCAGAATGTGTCTGCTGTAAAGCTTTTGCCAGATACTGTCTTTCACCTCTGACCTGAAACTTGTTATTTTTAGACGTGCTCAGGAGGGAGGGACACTTTCAGAAATGCTGAGAGGCGATTGATTTAGTTATTGAATGATAGCTCTTGTAATGTTTTTTGGATTAATTCTTGGAAACTGTAATTTATCACCATAAGGCATCATTTATAAGTAGGGGCAGAGGATTAGCTTGCCTTTAAGTAGATCAAATTACCAGAATGACTTTCTGGCAACCACCATAACTTAAGACCCTGAGATAGAGGCAATGGATTATGTGTGTTTTAAATCCAGTGAAAATAAATTGTGCCCAGTGATGATGCTAAATGCAGATGTGATTGTGTGCTTTAGAATCTACATTGAAACCCTTACAACTACAAATTGATTAAATCCGTAACAGATCCTACAATATATTTTTGTATATTTTTGTCAAGTTAATCAGCCTGTGTCTTCAACCCACTCTGCACATAAATTATTGATTGTTTTTCTCTGTGTAAATACAATTGTAACATCTTTTATGTAACTTCCTTTAACTTCTCAGTGTTGTAAAACTCTCAAAAAAACATTTTAAAACAATATAATTGGCGAGGGGGCTGTCAAAAGCTGTTAAGATGCATCTATGCCAGTATCTACATTATGATCTGAAAAAAAATAAAGTATTTTAACTTCAAAAAGATGATAGATTTCAGCTTTAAGAACATTTTTAAACAACTCTGGTACTGTGTTGGGTTGTCACTTAATGTCCAATGTATAGAGTTAAGATCCACTAGCATCAATAATTCACCCGTGTAATGAGTGATCACAGTCCCTCAGTGAGTTTGAACCTTCATCTTACATAAGAACTACATCTGAGATCCTCTTAGCCATTGTGTTCCTAACCCTACAGAAGAATTTACTGGGATAAAAACTGTTTCGGCCAGTTGAGTTAAATCCCCTGTGATAAAAGCAGTGCCAATCTCAGCCTCTGGCTGGACAGATAAGTCCCATCTTCCACAAAAGAACTCTGTTCCCATCTCAGTATTAGTCACCTTGTCTTTCCTCGGACACACACTTGATTGACCATCCTTCTCTGAGGGCTTTATTTCAAAGGAGGTTGGAGGGTTTGTGCTGTAGCTCTGAAGCGTGTAATAAGAGATGGAGAAGTTCAATGATTCGATACTTTCTCTGCTGGCCTCATTCCTGTTTTTTCAGTTTGATTGCGTTCGCTGGAGAGATGAACCCTTGATGCGATAGATTATTAAATATCATACGAATTCCTGTTAGTGCTTCTGACGGCAGAAACATCTAGCCAAAATCAAAAAGCAATTGCTGGACCAACTACAACTAGTGGGGCGGCACTGTATGTACCTAAAGTGGGTGATAGTGTTGACATCAAATGTCTGTTCTCTTAAATCAGGTGTGGTTCAGGTATTCAGTAACTTGTTCTTTAAGATTGTCCTTAAAATACCACAACAGTAGTTTCCTCAAAAAATAAGCTGATTGTTAGATAACCATTAATGCTAACACATGCAACAGCAACCCTTGTGGCAATGCTAAGAATGAAGCATGCGCTTGCACATTTTGAAATGCAATGTTGCATGAAATTGAGGTATATGCATAAATCACATTCTTGTGTGGAGCATGTTGCAGACCTAACTGTCTGTTTACAGAGAAAACACGTACCATATAGACAAATAATTAGCTATTTTGTAGAAAAAAAACCTGAAAACTGATGTGGGTTTTACATGATATTTAATCTGGTTACTTTTTAACCTGGGTATTTTGTGGCATTTCCATTGGCACTCAAGGTCGGGAGTGGGCCGCCGTTACACATTTTGTATTTTTTATCTCCCTAAATATATTCTGTTTTGCCCATCTTCTACAACATGATATCTTCTACAGGGAAGCAGATATTGCATTATGGAGTAAAGAGCTGTGTTCAATCCAGGCAAAGTTGTTCGATTATGCAAATTTGTCTCTGAATAGCAAAGTGCTGCATGAGAGTCTTGGCGTGAGGCTGTGAGTCTCTCTTTAAATTGCTGCAATGAAAGCCAGTGGCTGTAGTAAGTGCATTGGTAATTCACTGTCATAATACTGTAGCTTTAATATTGTTTCTGATCTCAGAAAAAATGCCTTTTTGATACTTGCTTTTACACAGCAGTGCACAATATATTTTCTGAAATTCATGGTTATAATAGTAACTTTTTGCTAAAATACTAAAATGAAAAAGTATGTATCAACTTTTTTAAAAGAATATGCAAAATAGAAACATTTTCACTAGTGGTCTTACTCTTGGACCTCATTGAATATACTGACAGATACAATCGGTTCTTGGTTATGATATTCTTAATCAGTGAAAGACAAGGCCATATTCAAAGGCATGTTATTTATTTGCATCTCGCATTTAATGTCTGCACCAATCAGATATCAGTTTTCTCCAAATGCAGTAATCAATGCTTCAAAGCCGGGAAACTTCTCTCTGATTATGCGATGCAGTAACTGCTTGATGTTTGTGCATGGCTGTGGATGGTACTCATGGGTTTGGCTAAAGAGCTGAAAGCATGCGGTGGGTCATTAGCGACTTCAAAGTCCAACGTCCTGATATGCGCTCGTTTAGGTGCTTCAAACGAGCTTGTCAAAACCCGGCCAGGAACGGAAACGTTTTTCCTTTTGATGTGTTGGTTCTCATTACAAATTAAGAAAACAATGGAGCATTCGACCGGAAAGAAAGTCAATCAGTTTGAAGCAAATAGGAAAATGTACCTGCGGAATTACATTTTAAGTTTCATAATCTCAAATATTGACATGTAAAAAGCAGCTTTTGGAAAGCGTAAATTTCTGTTTAAACAAACAAATTAAAGTAAATCTGTCAAATCTGGTATCTGTCAAATATAAAATTCCTAGGCCTGTTTTTAAGATTTTTGTAAAGTAAAAAAAACTAATCATAATTATTATTTCTGTATTACAGTATCAATTAATTATTAAATATTAATAAAATTAATTTTAATAATAATATCAACCATTAATAATTATTAAATATTAATGTTAGTAATTATTAGTCTATATTAATTTTAAAATGTTGATATAATCATGAATAAATGACCCTCCTATCTACTACTTAATAAATGTTTTATTTGTTATTTTACCTGTTATTCACAATGACAACTCATCCATACTTTTCCTATTGGCTGGATACAGCGCACGCCTTAAAAACATCAGAAATGCATTGTTTTAAATTAAAATCCACGATCCAGAACGTGGTGTCCATAGATCAATACCCTTCAATATTAAGAACATATTCAAACGACAATCCTTCTTCATTATTAATGAAACTGTACATTCCACATTTATAAAGGCAAAAATACATCCATAATATGAAGTGTTTTTCTGCTTTGAAGATTTGTTACCTCCGACCGTAAACATGTCAATACCATGACTTTAATGGACTCCAAACAGCCACTTTGGCCAAAGTGCATTTGTTTGTTCACAGTTTGACTGTCTCATCAAATTTACGATGACCATCGCACGCTCATAAATCTTGGCAAATACGCAGAGGCAATGTCAAATAGTTTAGTCGTATTTTTTTCTGTTCAGCCCCCATAACCTCTTGATCCATCATAAAAAATGAGAAATCACGCTCTCCACTCATTTTTCATTATGAGTAATGACTCCATTACAAAAGGCTTTTTGAGATTCCGTGGGTCCGCATCGTGTCTCATTGGGTTCTGATGCTTGTCTAGGTTGTTTTGATGGTCTCTATGAAACTCATATTAGTTAAAACCCTGTGTTCTGTTTTCTCACAACTCAGGTGGTCGCTATCTTGGATGCAGTGTGATTTTTATTTCTGTACTTGCTAGATATTTGTTCTCTCAGTGTTTTAAACCCCATCTGGTCATCTGTTATTGGGCTATAGAATCTGACAAAACTGTTTTCCAAACACTTCTCTAATATGTCATTGTACATACAGATAGCCCCGCCCCAAACTCATGTCATTGGTTGAGCTACTGTTGCTATACTGAGTTGGTCAGGAAGCTCAGCCAAACAGAAAAATATGGTGATAGCACCACCGACAATGTCTACAATGTACAAAGGAAAAATCCACCTACATTTTACTTGTCTAGGGATATTCAGGTGGGACAGGAGAAAATATAACAGTGAGAATAACACACTTTACCTATAAAGATGCTTTCTGGAGACAGACGTCTACAGCTTTGTTAGAGTACAGTTTTATTCCTGTGTTATGGCCCAGCTGAGGATTTCTGGGAAGAGAGGTGTGGTATGAAGATCCATGCACGTGTGAGGGCAAAGACAAGAAAAAGAGAGAATGTAATGGCACAAGAAAAGCAGAGTGGAGTTCGGCGGACTTTCCTCATGAGCTCTTTATATCCCTGGTGATTATCCGTAACAGGAAACCATGAAACTTTAATGGAATGGATCTCACACTTCCAGCTCAAGAGTTTTACAACAGCCATGTTTAGGATCCAAGTCCGATGTAGCATTCATTTCTAACAGGAAACAAACTTTTTCTATTTGATCAGCAACAAACAGCCATTTAATCATACGTAGCCTTATACAAAATTACATCATAGATCAAACCAGTGTGGAAAATATGTTATTCAAACGTTGCTGACATTTGACAAACGTAGATTGCAATACGGTTCAATAATATGGCTAATGCGTTTGATGGATAATGCTTTGCTTAAACTCAGATTGATTTTTTATGAGCGCCTGAGAGCACCAGCCTGGCACGATCTTAGCAAATATTCACAGATAACTGTCTCGACATCTTCAAATATCAAATCACTCACGGTTTCAATCGCAAACGCCAATTCTCAAAGAGCGGGAAAAGTGGCATAACGGGATTTGCCGCTCTATTAAAGAATCAAATAACATTGGGCGCGTCTTGTACATTCTCTCTGCGTGTAGCTCATCGAATGCTGATTCAATCAAGCATGATTGTCGCTCTTGGGTTTCACACGCACCACGGGGGAGAAATGGCAAAGGGAAGCGCATGCTGTGGCACAGAAACGATGGCAAGCCGAGCCTCAGTGTATTCAATCGTGCCCACTCGCAGGCTCTGTGAGGTGTAAACAGGCAGCTATACTGATTAAAGTCTTACAGGAGGAGAGCTTAAAGGGAAAGTTCACCCAAAAATGAAATATTGTCATTTAATTGTATTGTTTCAGACCCCATGATTGTCTTTGAGAAATTTTGAAGAAGCTTGAGGCTGATCTTTATTCCTCACAATGAACGCAGATGGGGTCTGAGGCTGTCAGTCACAACAACACATCATCTTCGTGTTTCATGGAAGGACACTAGTTACACAGAAAGAGAAACAATGAGGGTGAATAAATTTCCCTTTTATATATTTTAGTGAACTATCCCTTTAAAAAAACTTGTCTATAATGTTTATGGATATGTACTCTCAATACAGATATACTCTCAGTGTTTACATACAAGGCTTTTTATGGGTTTAATAGTATTCCCTCTTGAATATTTAATTACATATTTGAATGAAGACTGCCAAACTTTTAATATTCGTAAATTAAATGGCGTTTTTTTGGCCAAATCAGCAGATGAATGTCACAGATATCTCTCATATCTCAAAATGTGTCAACTTATTATTTATTTACTATTGAAACCTCTTTCTTCCCCTAAATATAGTCACACACGCCACATTTGACACACTTTTTTAAAGTGAAAATGTGTTGGATGTAATTATTTCTTGAATAGAGTTGGGCACTCTATTATAAATACCAATTAAACAATAGAAAATACAAACACAGTTTTACATGAAAATTAAGAACACAAGAGAGGAGAATGTTGATGAGGTGCAGATGTAGCCCCATTGGTCTCTCTACAAACCAACGTGAGGCAATCAAGCAAGAAATGTTAATAGGCCTATTGACCCAACTGTGTGTGCCGGGCAAATTTACAGATCTACAGAAGAGAGCTACCAACTGAAGTGCCTGAAAAAGGATTTCAACAGCCAGGTTTTTTTTTTTTATGAGGCCAAGGTATATAAATGAGACATATTTTGATTTGGATCAATGTGGTAGTTTGTTGAGAAAATCAATATGGTACGCAGACAGTACACCCATTTTTACACTTTTCAGCAACAGTAGCATTCATTTAAATTATGTAAGCCAGTGGGAATTGCAGTTACTCTTTTTACTTTAAAAATGAGGCCATGATATCACGACATACTTGAAGGTCTCCTCATAGGCAGCAAATCTGTGCATCATAAAACATGCAACAAAGCATTTGTTTACAATGGATATTTCTCATTTTGACATCTTGGATGGATTTATACACTGTGTTTACCGCAATGCACTGTGGGATAGCATTCATCACAAAGACTAATTGAGATACTGCTTTACAATTTTACCAATATTCAAACAGAACCCATGTGTTATTCTTCCTCTGAACCTGTATTGAAATGACGCACTTGACTGAGGTAACTAGAAAGGGAACCATTCCAGAGAGGTTGGATGGCTCTGCGGATTCAAAACTCTCAGATGTTGCGTTCCAATCATTGGACCCCTATAATTGGCACCCTGATCGGGAACCATCTTTGATGTGTGCAGGTATGCTAAAGACAGTAACCGCAAATGGCATTCTGAACCCACGTCGTTCGCTTGTGTGGGAAAAACGCACCTTTGTACTCGACACCTGCTGTGAATATCCATAGGGTCATTTTTAAACCAAAAGCACATGAAAGAGCCGGTGAAAAATTGAGAAAATTTGGTTGTAAACTGTAGAGTGACATTATCATTATCATTTTTGTAATTAGACCAAGGGCTGTTGAGCACACAGTGTTATACAGACTTTTTCACAGTGTTCTTGGTTCTTTTTGTGGCATGTGAATAACAGAAAAGGGGGAATTTGGAAGACACTCAGAAAAAAAGAGACTAAAATATACTAAAATAGATGTTGATTATAAATGGAAAATTGCTCAATAGATTGCGCTGTTAGGACAGACGCTACAATGTCGTGTAAATAGTTGTTAGGAATAAATTCACATTTAACAAATTAAAAAATTTTGATTACTATTATAGCACTGCCATGGGGCTAATGTATATCTTCTCACACAAAGGCTCTCAAAAGTAAGGTTAAAGTAATTTTGTATAGCTGTAGGCTACACCTATACTGTATATAAAATATGGAGCTGCCCTTGTGCTTGAAATATTACATGAAATAAAAGGTACAACATGACTCGGAACCCACTGCCTCCACTGTTGTGTTACTTAGAACTGTTACTACAAAGCAGAATTAAAAACTCAAGATCAAATTCAAATGATATCTGGTTATAACAGTGTAGGTGAGGTGTCTGGTTTTAAATGTAACACCAAATTTTAACAAGCTACAACATGACACAAGTTCAGTCTTCTTGTTAGACAGGATGAGTGTGTGTGAAGGGTCCAGATAATTAGTTAGAGTTTGTCAATAACAATAAAATTGACTAAATAGTAAAGCGTGTTGTTATGGTTAAGAATGTGATGTGTCATTTATATTATTACACTTGACTGTGTGAAAGCATGAAAATGTTGGGACCTAAAACACAGGCATGGACCTGAAAGGGTTAAGAAGGTTTTCAGTAGAAGAATGGCCATTAATTAACATGCTTACAATTGTTTTAATGAAATCAATTTCATTGGAAAAACAAAACATATTGTGAATATACAGCAGCCACTCACCACTGATGGGAATGTACAGAAGGTAACACGCACATGTACATGCTTGTATGTATGTATATATACTGTATAAGCCAACAAGAGCTGACAAAGCCAACATAAAAATTGTGGATGGCCATATAAATGACACATTTGATGTCCACTTTTGGACAGTCAATAGAACTACTGAACAAATGTCACCTAATTAATATTCATGAGACCAGCTGAAGTTTTATGTTGCACCCTCCCACTTTTTAAGATCGTTCTTATGCACGTCAGACTTTAAGCTCAACTGCAGGCGGATTAAAGTTAATGATCATTGAGCGACGCTCATAATGATGATAAATATTACCAGTGAGACACACAGAGAGATGAAGCAGGTAGACACAGAGCAATAAGACAACAAGAGAGGAGTTGGCGTGAGGACACGAGACATTTTATAAAGGCAGGGCTCTTGTACGAGTCTTCCAAGGGGAATGACACATCTGCATCTGCAGAAGCTTCTGATGCCAGACCACAGAGAGTTCAGCGTGACGCAGAGAGAAGTATTTTTAGAGCGGGTATGAATTTCAAATAGATCCATCTGGAGGTTGATCAGGCTTATAAGTCAATTGATGTTTCGTTAAGCTGGATGTGGAATGAGGTGGTGAAACTTCTGAAAAACAGATGCAACAGTCACACAAAGACATGCGTATATGCGAATGGGTTTGTTGTGGAGTGTGAGGCGGGGTGTGTATGCGGTAATGACGCAGTGAGGTTTTCTGGCCCTGGTTTTTGGCCCCGGTCCCCCAAGTTCTGTTTGTTATCGCTTTCAAATTATTTACCCCCACGTACCCCCTTGTTTTATGTGGCAAACAATTTTTGCCATTCACTCACTACTATCTCAATACAATACAAATGTCCAATAAAGCAAAATGCCCCAAAATATTTTTAACTACAGACTGGACAGGGTATCTGTAAGAGGGTTCCTAATTTCAGCTGAACTTCTACCTTGCAAACACCTGGATAATTTTCATCTTCCAACTTTTTAAACAAGCACAATTAAGGAAGTTCTTCCACCCATGTCCAACTGAGCCTTTCCATGGCAACTATAAACCGCAACTATTGATGCTTTTTCTATTCTTCTTAAAGAAATCAATATTAGTCTTTTCAACGACATCATAAATGGCTGTATGCAGGATTTCCCGTTGGCTCATTATTGACTTTTGTGATTATACGTTGTTACGTTTCCACAAAAAGACTTATTATTTAAAGACTATATTATTAAAAGTCTTAGATTTTAAAGTTACTGTCACGAGAATAGAGCACCAGAGTTTCCCAAAGTGTTTTGACGTAATTTTCTAACCTTGAAGTGCTGTGACCATCATGACAAAAGCTCATTTGTGAAGTTTTTGACTACAGCTGTCAAGTAAAACGGTGACCAACTCTCATCTAAACCTTTCACTTCAGTGCTTTCATGAAATGCAGGTCGTAATGGACAGTTTGCATGATTACCCTCTAATTTACCCCATAGCTCTGGGTTTGAGTACCCAGAAGTCCTTTCAGATGTACGATTCAGCCACTGTGAACACACAACGCCATTAACATGACAAGCTCAAATTGCTTTCTTCTTTGAGGATGTTGTTCTACCCACCCTCACCTTTTTCCCAAGTATACAACAGATTACCGCTGTTCTTAAAAAACAGGTTGTCCATTTTACTGTTCAGGTATTTGGTCTCGAGTTTTCGTCATTGAATTTCACTTTTCTAGAAAAGAACCAAATTTAAGCCAGAGAGAAGTTACACGAATAAAGGCAAATAAACACCTCAATTTACGTAGTTTAATTAAAATTCAGTCTATGCTGGGGAAACGATTCTAAAACGAAATATATAAATTGGAGAAGAGACTCAATTAAAAGTGGATACTTCTCACAAGCAGCATGTAAAAACTTGCTGTAGTAAATCCCATTTTAATTTCCTTTCCTATTTGGTGTTATCAGTTTCTGCATTTTGTCTGTTTGCTCATGAGTGGGATGTTTATGCTGTATTCCTCAGTCCCTAATGGTGTCTTTGCTGTCCTTTGATATACAGCTCTTTATAACTCAGAAGAAACATAGCCAATCCCGCTATGGCACCTCTGAAATTTTTTAATCAATGGATTCTTGTTTTATTTGCTTTTAATTTTATTTTTTATTTTTTGAAGATGATGTTTTTTGTTCTTGTTCGTAAACTTTGTTAGCAGCAATCATTAGCAACGCTCTCACACAGTAATAAAGTCTGAAAGTAATAAAAACTGAAGCATATGCTGATGTACATCAGATGAGGTACCACAACATGTGGCTTGATAATGACTATATGTTAAAGCAATAGTGTGAATCTGTTGAAAACGAAAGTAACAGGGTGATATTTTTTTGTATTGTATATTAGGCTACATTTTTT
>JAZGTK010018038.1:0-12023 GCA_036877625.1 Ambastaia sidthimunki
ACTCCCAAAATAATCTGTCCAATGCACCATAAATATATTGTAAAAGAAGGAATATGATCAACATACTACCCTCATGTCTACATATGGTAAAAGAGACTAAAATGTAGTTATTCACTGAAACTGGTCTAGAAACTCTTGCTTGACGGTCACATATAAACTAGCCCAGTAAGTAATGTAAGAGTTGGAACATTTGAGACCACGATGAAAACATTTCAAGTATAAGTGACATTGAAATTATAGATTTGTATTTTATGTTTTTATTTTTACTTTATTTAATTATATCCAGTCTTAAAAGAAATAATGGTTGACAAATTTCAATATACAATAGTCTTAGGTTGAGTATGGCACACAAATCTTTTAGTATTTTGACTTTTTTTACGTAAGTATTTTTCACTTCTGAATTAATTATATGTTTTTCCTGACCAGACTGTTTTCTTGAATGTCCAAACATACATATCTGTGTTGTCTGAACCAGATTTTGGGAGTGATATAGATTTAGCTTTACTAAGGCTGGTCAGGTCAGTGAACTGTCAAAGTCTGAAGTCAGTCTCATTCTGCTTATTCAGCTATTGGTTATTTGGTCAGTATTGAAACACGACATTGAGGTAATCATAAAGAAGTTTATTGCAATAGTTTCTAATGTTGTTACAATGCATTAGAACAGTACGCTAGCTCTGCTCTTCTTTGATATAAAAAGTTACATCCTGCTTCTCTTGTACTTGTGCAGCCCCAGCAGTTGTAAATTTAAGATTGTGCCAGTTTATGTAATCACCAAGTTTATATTTATTCTTTGCCTCCATGTAGTTCTTAATCAGACGAGGGGTTAACACTTCTTTATAAACGTGAACATCTGATATGAAACCTGTAAACATATCACCAAACCCTCCAGTATATGAAGACTGACGCTGGCCAAGAATTATTCTGGGAGCCCCTTTGAAAGCTTCCTTAGGGCCCACTGTCTTTTTAATGCTGGGTACTCCATTGACAAACACCTGCCCCAGACCAGTAGTGGCATCCCAGGTGCCACAGATTGAGTTCCATTGATTTGTATGGAATGACAGCCCTTTAAATTCAGCTTGGGCATTATGAATATTCAGTTGGTAATATCTTTTAGGTGACCAAGATATTGTAAAGTCATTATTGTAAGTTGGTGTGGCCAGAGAAAACGGACATTGGACGTAACTCGCATCGTCAGTGTAAAACCGCAGACACGCAGTGATTCCAGAAAAATCTGCCGTTTCATTCGGGTGGAGCTGCACGTAGGTTTCAGCAGCCAGATCTGGGAAAGTGATGACCTTCTCCCTTAAACATCTTCTAGCTGCTTTCTGCTCTATTAATTAAACAAGACATAAATATATTTAAAGACACAAAGCATAAAGGAAACTGCATTGACTTTATTAATTAGCTGATCTCAGTATTGTACTAGATTGTTAGTACTCACGAGCCAATGCCAGGCTGCAGCAGAGGATGAAGAAAACGCAAGATGCCAGTTTCCTCATGGTTCTCCTGAGTTGTGTGTCACAGAGGTAGCCGAGCTGTTTTTATACTGCACTACTGCCATGAGGACATGCATGTTACTGTTGATTCAGCAATTCACTTACATAGATAACCACGCACTGACCTACTTTTCTTTTGTAAACAAAGAACTAAGGACATGATGATAATCACTTAATACTAAAAGGCAGTTTATATTAGCGAAAACTAATTCACATGATGTAAAGTGTACAATGGTGAGAAAGTAAAGCATATCTGTGGTTATAAAATGAAAGTTTAAATGTTAAATGAAAAGCCAGTAATGATTGATTTATCCACTGATTGTTAACACTTGTATGTATAACACTTGTATAGTGTTGTATATACACACTGATGTATAGTGTCTGTTATTCAGTTTTTCATAACTAGTGAATAAAAACCTATAAAAAGGAGAAACACTAACTGAATAAATCGGATTCATTTAAAGCCATATGCTTCTTACAGTATATGTTCTTAACTAAATATCTGCGCAATAAAAGACAACAAATACCATTGAATGAGTCAACATTTTTAATCATTTTCATAGAATACTTTTTTTTTACATTTTCACAAGCTAAGAAGAAACGTGAAAGTTTGTTGAGTCGTCTTGTGTTTGCATTGAGAATAATAAATGCTCTGGAGCAATGTGATGTGTATGTAGACAAATATATATTTTTACATTATGGGATTCTTACTGTTCAACTCCCAGCACTTTCACAGCTGTTTTATTTTGCATCCTAGATCTTAATGCCATGACCAAATACAGTAGAATACTGTACCACAGTGAAGGATGCCCACACACAGTCCATCATACGCTGTGTCTAATGCCCTTTATTGCATTTATCACTCATGCTTGTTTTTTAATGTTTATACTTTTAAAGTTACTGTACTGCTTACTAGCAGAGACAACATTACAATAAATAAACCCATAATGCAAAAGATACAAAAATAAGATAATTTCTTTCTTTTTGGTCTACCATAAAACAACACCGTCATGTAATTAAGTAAATAAATGGCTATTGTATGATTCCTTAATTTGGGATACTACAGAACAGTGATAAGTCTTTAATTTGTACTGTAACCTATCTAAACAAAAATATATACTGTATATAGTTACTGTGAAAAGCAATAAATCTCATCCAATATGATAATACATTGTACAACCAGATCCCAATTTAATATAGCAGGATCTATGAACGTATTTCATTTGGAAGTATATATCTGTGTGTGTGTTTTGAAGCATTTAAAATGTCCTGTAAATAACATAAGTAGAACAATACATAAAATTTTATGCCACATGAACCAAATCAGCATATCATAGATTATTTCAATGTGCATCGCTGATTGATTAAATGTTCTGTACATGCCTCATATTTGTGTTTGTACGTTATTTGGGTACTTTTTAAGGATCTTGTAAAATCTCCTTGATTTTATGAATCACTGATACTGACCCTTTCAGAAACGTTTGTATAGACATACAGTACAAAAATGGCTATATAATACATATATGACTTCTTGACTTTAATTTGGGGTAAAGTATGAAAATCCCTGTCCAAGCAACATCATAAAGGCAATATGAATATACACTCAACAGATATATGGATGCCGATTTATCCTGGTGAGTGATGGTGTAATTTACAGACACTTATATGTGTAATTGTAATGTAGTTGGACTAAGTGAAATATTGTCCGTTACATAAACCAATGCTGTTTTCTAGACCTGGCCCATGTTTGCACTGTAAACCATCATCAGGGTTTTGAAACCCCAGTTCTATTGACATAATCATTCAAACAAGCCACAACCTTATGTCTTTCTCAACATTCCAACTACCAGACATACAAACAACAAACATACAATACAAACATTCTCACACGGCGCACACACACACACACAAACAGAGGAGCAAGATAGGCTACTACACACTTTCAGATAAGTTACGTTCCTGTAGGTCTTCAGACTGGAAACTCTGGGTCAGTAAACTTCTCTCCAAACCCTCTTATCACTAGCAAATAATGCCTTGGAATATTTGAAATGTTATGAAAATGTTTTTTGTTGATATGTTTGACCTACAAATGGGTAATGACTAAGCACATTTAGTGAGAATGTAATTTTCACTAAACTTAAAAAAACATACAAGACAATTTATGCAAATAAACAGTGAACATCTCAAAAATGACAAACGTGCTATAATATCTTGGCTTTGAGCTCTGTGTGATTTGTGAGGCAGTGAGCAATGGATGGTGTATCTGTAAGTGCACAGATATGCATACACAGGTTCAGCTCTGCTGCTGAGACAGGAGTCCATACGGGTTCCGACCCTCAAAACACTGCTGCAATGATTTCTCACACTTCTTTCTTAACTTCTGATGCGAAATCAAATGACGAGACGGAAACGTACATCAAGATCACTTAGTTTTGTTGCATCAACACACCATCAACAAAAGCTTCAAAAACCAGAACCAATAAAAACAGTGAGAGAGAAAAGGAGGAACAAAGAGAGAGAGATTACCGAGTACAACAGATTGACCAGGAACAGCGATCAACTTTATACAAATTGTAACTGTCCATTATTTATGTTCTTAGGAGGCTACAACATCACTGCCGTGAGAACGCAGTGCAAACAGGTAACCAACATGAGCAGCAGAGAGTTAAGGACTGATGGAGATGCCTGCAGAATGCAGGAGTTCCTGGAGATGGTATTGGAGGAACTGGGGTCATCGATCTGGGGGTCCTTGAAGACACATAACAGAGAATAGGCAAAACAGAAAGGGGATAAGCGTTTATTCTTACCAGCCAACGATAGACAAGTCAGAAAGTTCAGCTTTTATAAAAATGACACAAGCTATATAAAAACGATTTGTGGAGAGAGTATTCAGTCATGATTTACCTTGAACTTTTAAAAGGTTTAAGCATTTAAAACTGAGGCGTTAAGGCACAGTAGTGTCTTAAGAGACCCGTAGTTTTGTTCACATTTCCATTTCATAAAAATACAAAAATGCCATTCTTTCAGAGTTACACCTGAAATGGGTTCAGGTGTCTTAAAGATTAAAAAAGCGCTTTGATTCTGCAGTAAAATGATACAGTCTGCTGAAAGAGCTCCTCATTTCTGTTCTCACTGCTGTTTGGACAGGCTGCTGCTACACTAAATGTCATTCTAGCATATAATGTTGCTTTTATTATGTACAATGACATTTAGTGAACTTTAAAAGGCAGAAGATAAGCAACATTCACATTTCAGTATCGCCTACCGCAAAGATCATGTGCAAACTGGCCCTCTAGGGCTGGGTCAGAAGTCAACCAGGACTTTCCAAAGGGGTCAAAGTGCCTTGAGATAATTACTACTCTGTCTCTGTTTACTTATGTATTCATTTATTTTTATAATGTATTCTTTCAATAGCGCTTTCTCTGTATTTTTCACCCTTTTCATCCCATTTTAGACTGAAAAAAAAATGTTGATACTTACCACACATAACACATCGATCGTGTTGTTTGTCTTTAGTTTTTGAGCCTAGAAATAAAAAAGAATAAAGCAAAGATCTTTTAGTCAAGTGTGTGATACAGATGGTAACACATTCAGAATGCAGGTAAACATTCATGGAACGTCTCTGCCAGAGATTTTTGCTGCTGTGCTCAGCCACCCAATTCTCCAAACAACATTTTATTGCACATGATTTTATGTGCAATGATTTACACTGCATAATCTATGCCAGAATGCTCATAATGCTGTTTATTACAACCTTTTACAGCCGTTAATTGAATTATATAAAAGTGTGCTTTATAATGCAGTTAACAAGATTAGAATGTATTGTGATGCAGCAGTCAGATAGGGTGTTAGTATTACATTATGGAAACATAAGTGTGCATGTAAGTTTATAATATATTAATACTAATAGCAACAGGTGGGCTGCTGCAAGATTTTCATTATGATACCACTTTATGTTTCTCGGAACAGATGATAACATTTTGCAACCCTCCAGCATCATATAATTTAGTGTGGATTTTAATAATTTGATCTCACTTTTTCCTTGTGTGTGTGCACTTGTTGTCTAAGCATATATGTGTGTCTAAGAAAGCGAGAAATAGTGGTGATATAAGAGTACTGGTGGCAGTATAATAAATGAATTCCTGTGTGTGTTGGCAGTGTGGTAGCTGGGCAGCTTAAATCTGAGCCAGAGCCCAGTGTTATAAAGCAAAGCCTTGGCCAGCAAGGAACATAATAAACAACCACATCTATGGACCAGCAGAAAACAGATCTGAGGTTTAATATCAATGATTAATTTCTCCCTGAGAGGTCCTACTACCCTCACTGCCTAAACATTTTTAAAATTGAAGAAATAAACCAATGAAAAACAAGTGTAATGCTCAGAACTAGCTGGATAATTGTTCTCTGTGCATATCAAGTGCTATTTTAATTACGCTGAAACAAACCCGCTCTTAAAGTGCAAGATATGACAGAAAAAAACAGTAAGATAACAGTAAGAAAAAAGTAAAAATGGGAACAAAACTCACAAAATGGGCCCTTAATCTCACTGCATTACTTGACAGTGCACTAAGAAGAAAGTTTCTAACTTTATTTTATATTTAGAACACAAGTTCACACTAAACACACAGATCCCTCTTGTAATAATAAGACAGAGCATCCAATGATTTAGCAAATATGTCCAATACTTGTATTAGGGCAAGAGATATTACTCTGTCTCTCTGATTTTACAGAGTTTTACAACCATAAGAACTGAAGGCAAAGGAAAGGAGTACTGATGGCACTAAACATGTTACTTAAAATAGCATGGAGTGCCACATGTAACAGACAGGGAGTTAATGTGTCATTAATAGGCCGTTTGTAAACTGAAATACTTTTGCTAGTTTTCCTGAAGGTCAGTTCTGTGTGCTGGGATCATTTGTAAGCGATGAAGAAAGACTGGCAGACATATCCCACGAGTCTCTCTGTTCACTCTTGCCCTCTTTTCTTCTCCTCATTTTCACATTAACAGCTGCTCTCTCTCTCAGCGGACAACATTTAGCAGAAACATGTCAACTCATTAACTTTTACTCTCCTGACAAAGCCACTGCTGCTGGGCTATGAGTGTGGATATGTGCAGAGTCCAATAGGCATAAATACAGTAAAAAAGGGCATTGATAAGTAAATAAAACATTTTATCTGTCCTATTAGGATAAGAGTATTTATTTAACTTATATTTTTGGCCTTTATAGCTTTTTTTGAAGTTCACTAGAGAGATGACAGGAATCTGAAGATGACAGGAAGGGATGAGACAGGGGTTCATGAGCTGGGAAAAGACCATGAGCCAGAACTTGGACTTGGGTCACACAAAGTGCCACTGCACAACATGTAAACAGACAGTCCACCGGACCACTGGCACTAACAGAACAAGGGTATTTTTTACAGAAATCAAAATTGTCTCCTATTGTACATAACAGCTCTTAATGTTCTGATATGTAATTTATGTAATTCTAACACACTAGGATCACAAACACACAGGATCTCTTCCTTAAACATTGTGCACACACACAAGCTAGACAAAGACATACACCGAACACTCACCCACCCTCAATACGTATATGGAACTTATGCATATGTGACACTGACCTGGAGACTTCCACAAAAGTGGTAGAGGGAGTTATCAGCAGGGTTTAGGTGGTTGATGTGAGTGGCCGGCTCTATAGCGTTGGGTGATCTGTCTCGATCTCTGGCCCTCTGGGATGGTGTAGTCATAGAGGTGGTTGTTTGTACTGGAGGCATCGGCTGCCACACGCTCACATCTGTTCCGTTTCCAAACGCCTGGATCGCATTACCTGCAAAGACACAGCAGAAAGTTTCCACTTTATACTCAGAGATGCAGAGAGACACAATTAAAACCTTTATGTCTGCTGTCATGGGCCTAACTAGCTTAACTTATTAGGAGATATTTGCTACAATTGTGCTTATGAAAGATACATGATGGATTTAAATTAAACTTATTTAGCGTTTTAAATATGCTTAAATGTACAGGTTTGTACACTCCTTCTGCTGGACTACTAGAAAGATACATTGTAAAAGATTCAAAGGAAAGTAAAGATACAATTTTGTAAAAGCTTTATAAAAAGATATAATATATAAATGAAAACAGTGAAGATTTTGAATTTGACAAACAGTGAAGGTAACAGTGTGAGTGAATCCAGGTGGTCAGATCTTTACTCACTCTCACACATGAAAAGAATCAGCTTGGGTAAATATTAGATTGTCTTTCCTTTCCTTGAGATTCATAATCACTAAATCGGCCAATGTGCAATACAAAGACCAGTATATATATATATATATACAATATATATATATATACATATATATGTAGTCCTTGACTGCAAGGAGAGTTATCAGTAACTATTAATCCTGAATTATCAGCAAAAAACAAAGTTAATAGATAATGTGCTGTTTGATTTGGCAGCCCAGCGCCTCTATTTAAAGCTCTGCACATGAAAGACTGGAAATTACAGTTAAACTCTATTTACCTCTTCACCCCAAAACCTTTCCCAGAACTGGGAACAACCTCCTCATTATATCAACCTCTGACAGACTCCACTGAAGCAGTACGTATGTTACACTGCTCAGCACACAAGCCCATATCTTTGTAGACTCCATATTTTAGAACAATGTAAGAATATGTGCCTACAGTACAGATAAAGTTCTATCTCACTTCTGTGGTTGTTTTCCTTTGTGACTGTGTCTAACCTCTTTTACTTCAGTTCTCTGTATTTTCTTTCTCCTTGGGTTGCTTAAAGGCAGGGTTCACATCCTGATAGCACTAAGTAGTCAATATCAATATATATCTTCTGTGGAAGGTTCAAGACCATAAAATGTTCGTCCAATCATTGCATTCGGTCTGAAGGAGGTCCTACTTGCCTGTCAAAATATGTATGCGTTTATTTGTTGGAGGAGGCGAGACTTTTGAGAGCAGTCTGAAGGGAGGGTAGATCTGACGGTTTCAAATCTAGCATGCTATTGCTAGCCTCGAAATTGCCTACCCAACCTTTAAACTTGATGTGACCTACAGTAAGCTCTGAAATGAACATCTCTGCTTCTCTACTATCTTTAATAGCTTTAGATTTCTTTGGGGCTGTCTGCTGTTTTTGTTGTTTCTGGTCTGTATTGTGCCCACCTTTCAATGTCTAATTCACTCTTACTCACTCTCTTTCATCACTGTCTTCCCTTGTGATTTTCTTACAAGCAGTCTATAGTTTACCCCTCTAATTTTATCATACTACAACTGAAACTGAGAAACAAACACTTGATGAATGTTTTGTGCTATTTTTAAACTCTTTCTTCATCTCTAGGAAATACTGGAAGAGACCCACAAGGCTCTGAGCGCTTTGATCATTATTGTGAGTTCTCTGAGGCCTGACACATTTTCTTCCCACAGACTCATGTAGTTTCCTCACATGTGCATGTTTTGTAATGATTCATGTTCTCAGAATCCAGACTCCACTGCATCAGCTGATGTCTGGAGACCTTCATATCCACAAGGTTTCAGGTGGAAAAGAGGAAACTGAACTAAGATTTCTGTCATACACTGTAATATGATGTTTATTATGAAATACAGACAAACTTAATATTTCTGTGTCTTATTTTATAAATTATATAAAATAATTTAAATATATATGTACAGTATACATTGTTTATAAAACCTTAATCTGTTATTCACACCAGAAATGTAAGATTGCAGAAATATTTATTTCTAAAATGTATACATTTTGTATGTAAATTATATATTAAATATTATTCATATATAGCATTTAAAATTTATACATTTTAGAAATAAATATTTCTGTAATCTTACATTTCTGGTGTGAATGACGTAGTAGTTTATATAATAACAATAATTAACTCCTGATGGCCATTTCTGCTTCCCGTTCTCCACTAAGATTAAGTTTAAATTCAGTTTTCGTTTGCTCAGAAATATTACAAAAATAACAGAATTCTTTGGTAATATTATTATTGTAGGTCACTTCTGGAAACTGTAAGTAGAATTGAATAAACTACTGACAGTGTCAAAAATGTTTTTAAAGGGGGGTTGTTTTTTCATCTAAGTGTCAGATAAAGACACACCCAAACAGCCGTATCTACTTTTTAGGTAACAACAGTTTGAGTATTGGCATCAAACTCTAGACACATGGGTTTAACACAAGGCTTTATTATTTTATGTTGTCTCTTCCACACAGTTATGCTGTTGTAACTACGCTCTGTTCTGCACAAGTCTGTTCTGAGGATGATGCGTTTCAAGGGCAGACAGACACACAGCGCTCAGGGGCTTGTGTGTAGGGTGTGAAGGCCAAAGCGCTTCGTCATAGCCTCCAAAACACCCAGATACTGACGGTGCTGAGAACAAACCCCCAGAACTGTCAGGATGCCTTAGCACTGAAATCCCCTAATGAGACACGAGAGAATGAGGTAATGAGAAAGAGAGAGACAGTGTTGGAAAGTGTAAGAAAGAAACACAATACAACATAGAAGCAGTTTAACCCAGTTTAACCTCCTGAAAAGTCTCCTTCAACATCCTCTTCAACAGCCCTCGGCACAAAAAGAATAAAAATCTAATTTGTCACTGCTTACAGATATGGTCTGCCCACAGTAAATCAGACCTTCCTAGCTACAGTTGCACTTGCCTAGGAGTCTAGATTTAGCAGAAACAATGAAAACCATATGCTGTTTTGAACTGCAATGTTTTAAAACAGGAGTGTTTAATGCTGTTCTTGTAGATCTTCCTGTAGAGTATAGATCTAATCCTAAACACTAATTAAACCTGAACCAGCTAATTACAGTCTTAGAGTTTAGATGCATTCAGTGCAGGGCTGGATTATGGTCCTGCTGAATAAGGCTTCTGGACACTTTTGGAGGTAAAACCACTCATCCTATGTCAAGCAATGAAGACAAATAGGCTGAACAAACTAGGAAATGCATTTTGGTGGGCTAATGTTAGACAACCAAAAACAGTAGTCAGGGGCCCTGGTGATTAGCCTATTCTGTGTGATGAGGGCGTTTTAAAACTGTCAGTGTTTGTTGCCTGCATAAGGTTTAGAGGCCCCTGACAGTCTGAGGCCCAGGGCCACTGGCTCCACTTGCCCCACCCATAATCCAGCCTTAATCCAGTTAAGTGTGTAACAGGACATGATTTTAGTAGTAGGTGTAACTTGACTGAACAAATGCAGACATGTGACTGCACAATTTCTGCCACTGCATTTCTACAATAATCCAGGCTGAATCCTGCACATATCTCTTTCCAAACTATCTGCTTACTAGAACAGCACTATCCATTTATTTTGAACTTCTAGGTCTTCAGAATTCTCCCTGAAAACTTGCCCATCTGCTATTACCACTATGTCTGTCTTCACAACAGTCTGAGATGACTGGAACAAAAGAAAACACATGGTGCAATCAAGGAAGTGTAGCGAGCGAGACATACACGGGTGAAAGGGGAGAAAGAGAAGTGTACATAAGAGGAAGATGGAAGAGGCTTTTTAGAGGCAGAGGAAAACATGGGCTGACACCTAAAAGCCTTCGAAAACAACTTGCTGGAGTATGAAAAGATGAACAGAACAAACCAGATCAGGAAAACAAGACAAATGGACAGTCAGAGAAATGGTATGGATAAAAGCAGAGTGGCAAACAAAAAAGAAAGAGATAAAAGCCAAAAGATGATGTGGAGAGATTGATCTGTCTGGCTCAAATCTTTCTGTATTTTACCCAGAAGTAAATCATGCACACTGGATCTGGGTGACACATCACATATTGATGATATAGTCACAATGATTTAGCTGGTGTTTAAGCAGTGTAATGCTTTATTTGACAATTGTGAGTATACTGTAAGCATGTTAAAACAGAGATTCATCAAAATATTATTACAAGGCTGAATATATATAAAGGTATAATTTTTTAGCTATATTGCCGAGTTCTAATATACTATGCATGAGGATCACATAATTTATAGTCACTTTTCCATCATCGTGTCTAACCATTTCTGCTGCTTAATCTTTCCATACATGTTCCACTGTACGGCTGATAACGGAGATCTTTGGAATGCATCGGTTGTTGTCTTGGTAACACAAGCGTTGACAGACTGTATGAGATACCCGAGTATGAGTTTACCTGATCTTTACTTTACTGTGCTGAAATTTCTAGGCCAGAACGGTTTGTAATCATGCTGTGCTGAACTGCGTTAAAGAGGAAATTCAACCATAACCATTCTTTAACGTTCTTAGAACCGTTTAGCCCAATGGTTGAACAGTGACTTATGTCACAAAGCAGGTAGTGAAGGATCAGTGGAACTCACGCAGGCAGCCGTTATCAGTGAAGAACTCTGTGAATCTGTCGCATTCCTCTTTGCTGTTGCCGCTGCTGCTGCAGTCACAGAACGGAGACACGCTGATTTTAGGGGAACGCAGATAATTTGGGGTCATCACAGTACCTGGAACACAAAAGACTGTGCTTTAAAATTTAGAACATCAAATCTGTATCGAAGAA
>JAZGTK010018039.1:0-12023 GCA_036877625.1 Ambastaia sidthimunki
AATGTTTTCTCTTTGCCAGACCATCCTGGAAAACATGCACCTGCGCTGTAAGTGCCATGGATTATCAGGCAGTTGTGAGGTGAAGACCTGCTGGTGGGCGCAGCCTGACTTCAGGCTGTTAGGAGACTACCTTAAAGACAAGTATGACAGTGCTTCTGAGATGGTGGTGGAGAAACATCGGGAATCCCGAGGCTGGGTGGAGACACTCCGTGCAAAGTACGCATTTTTTAAACACCCCACAGAGAGAGATCTGGTCTACTATGAGGGATCGCCCAACTTTTGTGAGCCAAACCCAGAAACGGGCTCATTTGGCACGCGTGACCGTGTCTGCAACGTGTCTTCACATGGCATTGAGGGCTGCGACTTGCTGTGCTGTGGGCGTGGCCATAACACACGGACAGAGAAACGCAAGGAGAAATGCCACTGCATCTTTCACTGGTGCTGCTACGTCAGCTGCCAGGAGTGTGTGAGAGTCTACGACGTACACACATGTAAATAAATGCAGTAGGTGGAGGACGACTACAGGGACTTGCAGACATTAAAGAAAGGCAGATGGGAAAAAAGGGCATACAATTTGCAGACAACCTACACACTCTCACTCACAATGATGTATCATCTTGATACACAGGTAGTAGTGGCACTTCTTTACTAGAAACCTTTACTAATGAGCCCTTTTTGATCTGCTTGCTCCAAAAGCAGCAAAGGCTTGTTGGAGATACTCAACATGATAGTCAAGTTTACTACTGCCATTTTCTCCTGAATCCCACACAGCTGTGGCACACATTACTTCTGCAAGGGAAAAAAATGCCTGGGCTCCTCCCCTGCTGTTCACTGTTATCATTCTGACTTCTTTATCTGTAACATCATCTTTCTGATCATCTTGTCCTACTGCCCAGAGCCTGAAAGAGGATCAGTCCACCTCTGCTTTTCTACACACTGACACTAAGCATGCATGAAAGAATGGGAGGGGGGAGGGGGGAGAGTCACAATTAACTACTGAATGATGGGCTTCTCATATGCCCTGCTATACTACTACTGAATACAATGCAATGCCCATGTTTTCCATGACCCCCTAAGGTTTCTAACTTTTGCTGCGCTTTCCAATATGGGTCAGTACCACATGCAAGCACAGAAGTGACATAAGCTCTCCAACAGACTTCTAATTCCAGAACATGAATGCATTCTATCACACATATTCTACACCATAATTGTGTAAATCACATTCCCTATAATATGTTAACGTATGGAACATTTGCCGTTTGCTACATTAGGACTCGTGTTTATCTGTTCGACATAGCAGACTGGGGAGATGTAATCGATAAATTAGCATTGAATGCTGCATGCAAAATCATGGAAAGTCACTGTGTAAAACTCTGTCTCTCTTGAGAATTCTGGTAGCGTTTTTGGGTAGTTGCAGGACATGTAGATACAATGCCATTGTTTACTGTCCTGGGTGAGCACATGATAGCTGGGTTTAAAGCAGTGAAATGCATAACAGCAGAAGGCAACAATACACAAACACACACTGTGCTCACGTGCACCCGATGAGTAAAATTTTGCACTTACGAAACTACTAATGATTATACTAATTCTAGAGATTAGTGATTTTTAACATATTCCTTTTTTGATAAAGCTCCTCGTGTTACTGTGAAGGCTCTGTTTTAACACTCGCCTGATGAGGAGACGTTTATGTGGAGGAAGAAGAACAAGCGATTAAGGGGATAATAATTAAGGAAAGAAATATGAGGGTAAACAAAGGAGGGAGGGGGTGGCATGTAGCTGCTGTTTGTACTGATGTGGGCTTGAGTGGTCATGCGAGTGCGATAAATGAAATAAGTGGCTAGAGTGTCTGGCTTCACAATAGTGCAACAAACTAGCACAGGTTTGCATACAACATGTTCTGACAGTTCTATGTGCTTTCCCATTAATTAAGTTTAACTACGCAAAGCCAGAGACCAGATTCTCATCCACACCAATCCACGAGGAGCCTATTCTCGCTGGCCACATCTTTGCTCCCTTTCCTGTTTCTCCATCCGCTATATCCAAAGTTTTGTACAAAGTTCATAATTCCCTTTTTATTTTATAATCTGAAAATGTTATGTTTTTATAAATATTATTTATTACACAATGTATATATCTGTATGACTGAACTAAGATTATATATTTGAAGAACAACCTGTCTCATGATTTTGCTTTTTAATCTATGATTGTCTCTCTGTTGATTTATTAGTTGCATATTTGCTATATTTAGCCTCCTCTATTTTAATATACAATGCAGATGACAATACTCTTAACAAACTATTTTCTCCATAGTGACAGTTTGAAAGAGTACCACAACACTGGTATGCAGCTAAATAAATGGTTCAATCTGCTTGATCACAACCATCTTACCCCCATGTCTTCATCTACTGTCATTGCTAACATCAAGTGGATTTGCAATTAAACCTCTGGTTTCCCTACTATAGTACCTTCTGTAAATGACAGAGTCAAGTATGGGTACAAACCCTGAATGATCTACCAATGTCCTGAGTAGCCCTCACAGTCCTGTCCTGACACAAGGGTCCAAATTAAACACTCTTAACAGCATTTGGGCTTATGATCAATATAAGCCCACCAAACTTTGAAGGCATAGAAACATTACACGTTGTAACACTAACATTCACAACAGAAAGCAAGTGTTATAAAGATAAGTTAAACAATTACAGATATCACATGACTTATTAATATGTGACGGTGGTAAAACTAAACAAATCTCACTCGCGCCGAAACTGACTGAAAACGTTTAGACACAATATTTTGCTTTTGTTTTGGTGATTTTCTACGAAGAATATTCATTATATGTGTTCACAATGAGTTGTAAATGGAAATAAACTTTAGGCATCATAATAAATGATAAAATGATACTGTGGTAAAACCGCGCGAATCGCGACAGGTTTTTTTTCTTCAGTAGATGGTTTAACGTTATACGGTTATACATGTAACATCGTGTAATATTACCGTCCACCAGCGAGAAATTTGTTTTAAATACTCACCAACGCCGATTTTATTTTCATATCTCGCTTTTAAAAACTGATTTTATGTCAGTTTTTTTGATATCCCTGAATAAAATATAGTTACTACCTGACACGTCACTGAAGCAGGTGTCCTGAGGAAACACACGCTTGCTCCCTTTGACCAATGAGCGAGAAGAACGTGAATGCGATTTACCCGTGCCAGCCAATCAGAACATTTGGAGGACGCTCTTCGTTAACTTCAACCAATGGCGTGTGTTTGAGATGTGCTTACCTATTTAATAATTGTCCATAGTGATTTTTAGTACCTTTTAAAATATTTAAATAGTTTCTAAAATATGTAGAATATCGGCCAGTCAGTCATAATTTTAAAAAATAAATTAACAATAAACCAAAAATATTGATTTAAAATAACGGGGAGAAAGATAGTATGGTAACCTTGGTAACTAACTGGTTGCCTGGGGCAACACATATTGGACACCAGAATGGCTGGTTTGGTTATGATTCAGTCAGATCAGTTATAAAAATAATTATCTAAAACCTTTCTGGATGTTAATGGATCTAGAATCGTAAATTAAAGGTGGCACAATGACATATATGCTAAACTAAAACATTAATTCTGTTTCCATGCACAAATTAATCAAATTAAGATAAATTAATCTCCCAAATCAACAACAACAGCCCATTTTTGCAATCTTGATATTGCATTTTAATTAGGAAATCCAAAGTCAACTTATGTTTCTCACGAGAAAAAAATGATTGCATTAATTTTTGTACATGCCATGAAAACATGCAATTAAAAAACATATTTCTCCAAAAGTTTTAATAGTATAAACAGACAAGCATTAAGTTTGTGAAATGCAGTTCCAGACAAAACAAAGTACTGCAACAAAGCAGTCCATTACTATGTGCAAAATACATACCACAAAATAATAAAGGAGTTAAAATTTATATTGACGTGAGTGAAATTCTGCATATTATTTCAAAGCTTGTTCCCCTTGTCTGACCAGATAATGATAGTCTAAAAATATGACCTTTCACATGTTTTCTGTGTATTTTTTCCTGAGAAACATAAGATGGATGAATGATGTTGAATTCTTTTTCATATAAACAAGTACTGTTGTAGTCAGAAAACCATAAAAGCAAAAAAACAAACTTGTATAATATACTGGCATGAAAAGGCACAACAGTGAGCAATGCATTATTATTATTGGAAGGCTCATCTGTTTGTAAGAGAATAAGTCAATAATGACAAAGAGAAAAACAAACGGTCAGAAAAGAATTTGGTCAGAAAAGAAAGGTCACTATTGAATCATACAAAAGATAAAGACACAAATCACTGACCGAAATGATTTATGTAAAATAATATAAATATATGCCTTTACTTTCACCTTGTTATGATTTTCATATACATGCATGTACTATTTCTTACAAATATAAATTTTTACAAAGAGTCCTAATGCTTTTAGACAAACCTGAAGTGCTGTACAAATATGAAACTTTGCACGCTTGTTCATTTTTACAAGGAACTAGTGTTAAAGGTTGTCATTTAGTTGCTATGGAAACATGCAGGACACAATATAATCAAGGTAAAGTGACGGACAGAGAGATTCTGTAGTAATCTGCGTTTTCTCAGTCTCTCAAGTGCACACCTTGTTTTCCAGACTCCTTTGAAACTGTTTCTGTAAGTTAATAAAACAGAAACAAACAGACGCTTGATTAAACAGTGTATATTCATTTTAAATATTAAGAGCAAATATAGATGATGGTTATAAATCCATTAAACATACGTCAATGCTTATTTTACACCAAACATTCTGTTTTACTAAGAAATACTTTACATTACAAAGTTTAGTGCATTGCAAATGCAGCTACATGTGAAAAATAAAATATCAAATCACACTGACAAACGTAGAAAACATGAGGTTTTGTCTACATGTCAGTCCTACCATAACAGAATAAGTTCAGGCAACTGTCCTGCATTGCGAGACTATACGGCCACATGTTTTTCAGAGCCAAACCTGAAAACACAAACAACATTTTAACAAACAAATCAATGTGGTAAAGAGAAAAAAAATCCAATTTAACCCAGAAATGGACTTACGCTCCTTCTTCTCTCAGTAGTGCCAAGAACTTCTTAACTCTGTATTCAAAAGGCATCTAAAAAAAAAAAAACACACACACACCCACCAGGGAAAGGTGATAAACGAAAAGTGAATGAAAGTGAAATTAGATCTGATAAAAGTTGTTTTTTTGGTTACATTGCTTTACTCTTTAAGCCCTCTTTTCTGGAAAGTTCTGAGATGTTGAAAAGACAAAGCCCTTGTCAGCTATGTAAAGCCTGGAGGGCTCAGAGGGGCCCTGAGTGTGTCTGTGAGGAGCTGTGGAGGGGCGGCGGTAAATGGCTGTCGGGAAGGGGAAGTGACAAGACTGGTGATAAATCCAGCAGGCTGGAGGACCTGATCACCCAGGGCAGTAAGATTGACAGACAACCCAGTCGTCATACCTTTGGACTTCTGGCGTTTAATTTTTGTGTCTGGCGTTAATTCCACAACAGAAAATAAAAACACCAACAAAGTAGCAAAGCTTAAACTTATTAAACGAAATTAATGGTTAAATCTGACTTGGCCACACCCTGCAGGACGCATAACTTTGAATCAGCATTTACTGAACCGCATTTATAAGAAATCCAGAATAACTTTATAAAATTCAATCTACTGATTACATAATTCAATGAGCTATAATAACACCAGCGTATTTATAATAAACAGCGACAATACGAATTTCTTGAAATTGAATTTTATTTTAATTCTACCTTAAAAGCCACAATTTAATTCTGATTGACATGTCCATAAAACTAAAAAGTACCAAAAATATTTTAGCAAACTTTTTCCTGACAGGGTTAAGCTTAGTCACGAACTTAATCGTGCTGGTAATGCTCATTTATAGACCAGGCTTTGACAGGCCGTTTGGAGGAAAGCTTTGAGCAGAGAGAAGACAGACACCAGGGCGGAAAATTAATGAAGGTGTATGCAATAACTTAACTTTTCAATTGCCCGGGGCTGTTGAAGAAGTGGAAACTACTGAAAGCACGGGAGGAAAACGTTGTGCGGGACCTGTCCCGGCAGACTCAGCCTCATTCCTCTTTAAGGGTAAAGCTCTCAGCGCTGCCACATGACCGCATACCTCAGCAATTATATCCAGAGCAAACACGACTGCAACTCCGATTATGCCGCCGCAAAAACAACAAAACAACAAAACAACTAACAAACGTGACAACAATTCTAATTAAAAGGGCAAGTCCACCATCAAAAATGTTAACACAATTTTAACACAAAAAACGCTCTAAGCGTATTTTGACTCAACCGACTTAAATATTTTGAAATAATTTATTAAAACGAATGTGTTCGGAATTGGTGCAACAGTGAGCATGTTTTCAGTTCCAAGTATTTTTCTAAAAAAGTATTTTTATTCTGAAGTAAATTATATAATTAATTTAAAAATTTGTATATGTTGATAATCATTTTCAAAAAGGGTTACATTTTCTATATACATGTGTAAGTAGTTTGAACGTGTTGGAGGATGCTAAATATTATCAATAAAAATCTATTTCTCTGCGAAGATGAATGGGATATTTTAACTTCCAGATCCCTGCTGTCGCACTGTATTGCCAGGAAACAAAAACATAAGATAGCTCCAACACATTTCTCAAGAACATCAAAACTGCTACTCAATTAAACGCTGTTTTCAACATATTTCGTACATCCAAGAACATCCAACAGCAACATTTTAAAGATGAAGTGTGTAATTTCTGTGGCACTAGTGGCACCCAACGGAATTACAGTCTGTTTGCTTGAGCGATCCTGGGCCAGACATAACAACAATGCCTCAGCCAATGATGTGAGTTTGAAGCATGAACAACCCGTTTGTCAATGGAAGACGAGGAATTGTTCAAAAAAAGTCATTATTCAGAATATTTATTTTTATTAGCGCGTAAAATGAAAACGTTAAAGCATTAGGCATCTAAAATAAATGCGGGATTTTTATGAACAGCCTTGGCAAGGAAAGCGAAGGGTTTCAAATTAACTCCAGAAGCAGGTCACACACACAGCAGCGGTGATGAGTACGAGCCAAAGTGCTCGCAGATGAAGAGTACGGCGTTTGACTTTGTTTACTTCTGTGTGTCAAGAAATGATTTCTGGAGGAGCATCTGGAGGAGCTTGTTTCCATTAGGATGCCGTAAAATAATTTAATTTGATAGTGACTCAAACCACAGATGATTTAGCAAGACAGCTGTGAGTCAAGCAGCAGTCTAGACGATCTGAAGGCTAGCAAGGTCATGACATGTCTCACCTGCAGTGACATCTCAATGAGCATCTGAAGCTTCTTAATGCCCAACCACACGGCTTGTCCCTTCACCACTCCTGCGATAGTTGCTCGTTCTTTGTCCTGAAACCCACCAAGAAGCTAAACCCCAGGAAAGAAGAGACACAGACAATCAGTTATGATTCCAAATAATTAATCACATACTAAATAATATCATATATTTCTTTTTGTATCTCATGCTGGATCACTAGATGTGGCTCTTTAGGAGCTGCTAAGAGCCAAACCTCCAGGGCCTCCATGAGATGTTCTCCACTGGAGATGTTGGGGATGTGAATTGTGGTGCTGAAGGAGTCCAACATGCCCATCTCCTGCAGAACATCTTTCCTGCTAGTTGTGCCAAGAATCAGCAACTTACGGCCCTGCGAATTATAATAGTACAAAGTATAATAAGTACAAAAATTGTACATAGAAATTATTTTGATGGAATTCTTGAAGACCTTCCCAGATTCTCCAAGTATTGCCGTGCTATGGAGCCTGTCTAGGTGACGTAATGAGGTGGGCCATTCCCAGAGGCCCAGTGAGCAGAGGGGATTATGGGTCGCCCTCCTGTGGCGCTCAGTTTATGCTAGTGCATGCAGATGAGGTGCCACACAGACAGCAGGCCTGCCAGGTCCTGGTTCTCCCACAAACTATCGATTCACCCCGGACCCGACTCCCTGCTGTGTGCTGCTCTATACAGCCCTGATCCGGAGGAACAGACCCACAGCTTTTCAAAACACCTTTCAGACATAGCACAACACCTATTCCTGCCTGAAGACACACACGTACTGCCATTCTCCAACCAAATTCTAAGGAGCACAACAGTAGCCTTTACACTATAGAAAATACGTATTGTTTGCCTGTATAAAACTCTAAGGTGCTAAAATGTTCCTGCTGGCCTAAGTCAAAAGAATCCACCCTCCAAATATTTATGATTTTCTGGACCTTAGATATGGCTTGGATCCTTTCCTCAATGTAAGTTCACAGGAATTTGTCCAGTTTTATTGTTGACCATGTAAGAATTATAAGTTTGATTACTTACACTCTTTACCAAGCCACGTAGTTTGAGAGATCATTCACAACTACACAACGAAGCCCAAATATGCTGAAGTTTAATTCTTAGGGTTATAAGTTTTGAAAAACATAAACAGTGAAGTTTACTGTAGCAAGCTCCACTGATTCTACTTTGAAGCTGCGGAATAACACAGTAGCACAACATTTTGCTTAAAAGACTTCAACAGCTCATACACTGTATGTCTATGAATAAAGGATGCAGTGAGTGCCTCTATAGCAGTCAAGGTGAGTTTTTGGCAAAGAGGTGCTGCCCCCTTTGTGTGGATACCAGTATTACATCCAGGCGTGAATGAAAGCTGTTCTCACCCGCGGAGGAGGTTTCTTCAATAACACCAGCAGAGCCTGCAGCACCAGGTTAGAGAAACGTGGGCCAATAGGAACAAAATCTGTGGAGTGGAGAAACATCATTGAAACATTATAAATGACATTACAAAAAAAGAGCAGATAACAAAGAAAACCAGAACAAACACAAAGAGTAAGTTGCGACTGCAAGTCTTTAGAACGTTTGACAGAAATTTGTTCTCAATGTGATGATGGACTCACCCAGCAGACGCTCTATATCGTCCACCACCACGCAGCTCAGCTGTGACTTGTAGGCGTCCTCAAATATCTAAAGAAATGAAAACCATAAGCCCACTGTTAAAAGCCACATTTACATTTATGCATTAGGTAGACAGAGGTTTAATCCAATAGCTTTCAAGTTGCATGTTTCATCAGCATGTATGTTCCTTGGGAATCGAACCTACAACCACTCACGCAAGGCTCTACCACTTGAGCTCCGGGAACATGTCTATAATAACTCCTTTGACAGCTGTTTTCAGTGCAAAGATCTCCTAACATCTTAACCTACAGGAACGAGGTTGCTACCTTCTTGATGGCCTGACACTTGGCGTTCTCAGAAAAGCCGATCATCTTGTCTGGAGAGCAGATCTTGATGAAGGGGAACTGGGAGTCTTCCGCGATCTTGGCCGCCAGTGCGGTCTTACCACTGTGAGGAGGCCCTGAGGGAGGAGAACGTTCGTTTCTATCAGATTGCAGCGTTATGGTGCATGTTTGCTTGCGCAAACGAGAGAACAAGAGCAGGGCGTAATGTTATTCCCTCAACTTTTGTGTTGATGTGTATGTACGGCTGTGTTACAAAACCTAGTGAGGTACCTCACTGCCTTCCAAGGCAACATCTTCATTGCAATGGAGTTTCATGTAAGACACAAATTACCCAAAACTTACTTTTGTCCTCCATCATTTTATTTTGAATTGCAAAGCATTATGGGATTGCCTTCTATGGGGTCTTCCGTGAGGCTGCCTTACAATCTGGCAAAAATAACGGAGGTAGCATATTTATGCTGCATGCATTTTAAAACAAACTTAACATCACAAGCATGTTTATTTGTGCCAAAATGCTGCCTACAAACACAGCTCACTAGGTTTTGGAACAAAGCCGATGTTTATGTACGCGAATGTTTGTGTATCAGACTTGCCTTCCAGGAGCACAGTTACTAGCGGTGTCCGTTCACTGTTCTTGGTCTGTTGCACCAGAAGTTCTCCGTCTCCCAGGATGTCAGACACAACATTGCTCCATTTCACAATCCCGTTCATGATGTAGCTGGAATAATCCTCCTGATTCGTACCAAAAGCCTATGCATGACAAAAAAGAGTGTTAAAACGATTATTACTGATACTGTAATATCTTAGGTGATATCATTCTGATTTCCATGCAATACAACCTAAGGAGTCTGGAGGCCCCTTAGAGTTAATGTCTAATGACTTACATTACATTTTACATTTATGTATTTGGCAGACGCTTTTATCCAAAGTGACTTACAGCGGATTTAAGTTACACATTTTGTCAGTATGATGTGCTCCCTGGAAATCGAACCCACAACCTTTGCACTACTACAGACTAACACAAGCTCTACCAACTGAGCTACAGGAGACTTTGTGCCACTTGTTAAATAGTCTGGATGTGGATTTTAAGACATGGTTGTGCACACTTTAAAGGGAACAGTGGTGTACTTACAGGTTTAATGTCATTATTCAGGGAGGCCCAGAAGTCACTCCTGCTGACCTGAAGAGTCTGAGCTTTTTCTGTGTCCACCTCCACCTGAGTGCTGGCCTGCAGGAGAACACACACGTGTTTATCCTTAAACTCATCCAATTAATCGACAGAGAGAGAGAGACCTATGACACCTATATAAGCTCCCGTCATTGTGTCAACACCATCAAATATGTGAGTGTTTGGGCTGTGCCACCTAAATACATTTACCTACAGTACCTGTCTAAATGAGGAGGTACCATAGACCTGTTATTTTTGTACAAAGCTAATAAAATGTTTATCCTTTAAACGTTTTTCAAATAAAAGTGCCAATAGTATTACTACCTTGATATGACGGTTCATAGCGGTCGACTGCGCAGCCCGAACGAGACCTTCCAGCTCAGCTCCACTGTAGTTCTTGGTCTCTCCAGCCAGCTCGTTGATGTCAACATCTTTAGCCAGCATGTTGGACTGCCTCATCTTCGCCGTGTGGATACTCAGGATCTGAACGCGACCCGCTTCATCGGGCAGGCCTGGAAACGAACAAAACTTCGTATATAATTAAATGTAAGGTAATGAGACGTAGAACTGGAGAAGCGGCATGTGCCGATGTGAATGAAATGATTTGGGGTGGCTTGTTCTCACCGATCTCCATTTTGACCTCCAGTCTGCCCGGCCTCAACAGAGCCTCGTCGATCAGGTCAGGTCTGTTGGTCATGCCTGAAATCAAGTAACATTATAGAAGCTAAATTAATGAACACAGTTTGAATGAACACCAGTTTGAACAAGATATCCTCATAATCCTACTGTTTGATGTCACGAGATCTTCTCACCAATGACCAGGATGTTGTTAAGCTGCTCTACACCATCGATCTTGGATAGCAGCTGGTTGACGACGGTGTCATGGACCCCCGTGCTGCCCGCCATACTGCCGCGCTGTTTACAGATGGCATCGATCTCATCAAATATGATGATGTGCAGTCCGCTATTGACCCCCAACTTCAAAAACCAACAGATAAAGGGATCAAAAAACGTGAACCAGAAGAGTTAAACATTATTAGGGTCATGTCAACCACAAAACAATCTGTACGTTCATATTCACGAGAGCATTTAATTGGACAAAACTCTGGATACTTGGGTTGAGTCATAAATATTTTTGTTAGTTTCTTCACAAAACACAAGATTACAAACTTTAAAAGAATACAGTATGTCTGCTAAAAGATAGTGCTGTCCACTTTTAAGAATACAGTACCACAGGGTCTATAAACATCTCTAGTGAGCTCCCGGCAGCTACTGTTTAATGCCAGCCAGGTGAATGGACTGTGACCGGACAAATGCTGAGTTAACGCCACGCAGCGCTTCGCGATTAAGACTTTATCGACTTCATCTCTGAAGCTGACGGGGGCTGTAACATTTAGCACAGATGGGCGGCAGCAATGAGTGTGCGCGGCCCCCCGTGAGTCAGGGTGAGGGGTCAGAGATAGCCGAACGCTCTCATTAAGAGGTGATGAGTGAGCTCTTCAATGTCATGAAGTCGCACC
>JAZGTK010018040.1:0-12023 GCA_036877625.1 Ambastaia sidthimunki
CACTCACACACTCACACACTCACACACTCACACACTCATACACACACACACACACACACACTGTAAGTTATTAACAATAGCAACATGTCTGTGTAGTGAATGCAGAAGATTCAGTGGGGGGGGTAACACCTGCTTATTACTGATTATTATTAACAAACAAAAATATAAACAAAACATAAAATAATAAAATAGCATTTATAAAAAATAAAACTAAACTAAAATACATTTACAACTTATTTTAGCTTTAGTTTTTATTTTTCAGCTTTTCATTAAACTTAAATAATGCCATGAAATGAACACAACATGAAAGTCATACAGCAAAAAAAAATGAATAAAAACACAGGCAGTGAAAATCAGACATGACATTTAAACAATACGATTATTGAACAGACTGTAATTATGCTAAGAGCCGTATTTTTAACTGCATCAAATTACAAATGCCTTCAACCCCGACTACAGCCTATCAGCCTCATTCATGAAACATGAGCGCAACAAATATCTGTGAAAATGTTTTATTATGATTCTTAGACAAACTTTTCCCATTGACCTGAATGCAAGAATTTACATAACTTTACACATAACTGTTTAAGCATAACTTTACACTGAAATTTGCTTGGTGAATAAGACTCTGTAACCAAGATGAGCAGTTTAAACTTTTGTCACGATCCAGTCAATCAATATACCAAAACTTTATCTACTGTACTTGAACAAACTGTTATCAAACTGCCCTACCTGGACTGCATGTCTTGTGTTTTGTGCTGGCTCGCCGGCGCCGCCCCGGTGGTCTGATGTGTGACGTGCTGTTGCAGCTCCACTAATGACTGCAGGTACTGCTGCTGGTGCTGCTGTTGCTGCTTGTAGCGGGACAGGATGAAGAACAGACCCAGAATGCTCTTCAGATTCCCATTACACACCTCTGAGGATCAAACACATCAGACTGCGTGACTTTCATACACTAACCCTCAATAACAACATTACAGTCAGAAGATGACATGAGCTGATCAGAACAAATCTTCACTACAGCCTTTCATATCACAGGTAAGAGCAGGTTTATAATCATCAGTTGTGAATGAGGCAAACAGATGCTAGTTCTGTTCTCTGAAAGAGGAAGTGATGTAAAGTGAGCAGCAGTGAGGTCACATGACAATAAGTGTCTGTCTGGAGAGTCTCAGTTTAGACTGTTTGTAGCTTCTACTAACATGTAAAAAAAGGCTCAGATTAGATGTTTAAGTTTGTAAGCAGCTGCTGTTAGTGGTCTGACGTCTAACTGATGCATTATTGTTTAAGCAGATGATGAATCAATGAGACTGGCTTTGATGTGACATCATTTAGGAGGGGAGGAGCTAATGTCCTGATTCAGAGCAAAAGAGCGCCGTTAGGTGTCACACAGAAGGACGCGTCTCAAACTGTGGAGAAGTCGTGAGGTTGAATAAGAGTCTGGAGATATAAAGCTGTGCTCTGCTTGTCATCTGCATTCATACACGCGGCTAACGGCTGCTGCTGGAGGCGACTGAAGAGAACATTCCAGATTCTCCCTCACAGTGTTTGTTCTGCCCGTCAGTGATGTTCCATCTGAGAACATCTGCAGCTGTAATTTCTATTTCACATAACAGAATTCACAGATAATATCATACTGGACATATTTTCTGGGTTGGGTGACAAAAACTTGACAATCAGCACAAAGTCGACGGGAACAAAAAGGTTTTTTAAACTTTTGTAGTTATTTTTGCTGGCTGGCTGATTTGTAGATTCTTTCTGTATGTTTTAATGTAGGAAATGACCGTTGCAGCTTCAAGCAACAGCATTCAGAACACACATATAGAGCTACATTATGTAGTCACAGTGTATATATTTATACACACACAAGCACATATGAATATATAAAAATAACTCATTCAAGAGTCATTAATATGTTGATCTTACTGTTGTTGTCACATTCCCCTCACATGTTCTTACTAAAGTCATGCTCTGATAACTGCATCTTCTTGATGAGTTTACAGACATCTGGAGTCATTAGGTGTCTTTTTAAATGTCTCGCATGCACACAGGGTCTCTGGTAAGATGGATCATTAGGGCAAGTGTGAATACATTATCTGATTTACAGTGACGTGAGCTGGACTGCTTCCTCTCTGTCCAGTGATACATTTCTGTCCTCCGCTGGAAAACAAACCCCCAGCACCCCCCGTCATCATTTCAGAATAAGCAACTAAATGAAGACAGAACTTTCATTTCCAGATGATGTTTAACACAGCTGAAGTTGGGAAGATCATTGTTCAGAAGTGGTCACTAATAAAACAGGCACGCTGGACTTATATACATATTAAAGACTTTCTTTCAACTCTAAAACCTCGTATCTTCTTAAAGGTCACGCACCACTTTTGTATGACCTGTGTGGATTTTTATTTAAGTGAAAGGATTTAACAGCTCAGAGGAAGTGGCCCTTCAGTTACGCTGAGCTGGTATGAACATCAGGTGTGTGTGTCTCCATACAAGTGTGTGTTTCTTGTCATGGTGGGTTTCACGGTCAGGTCAACAGTGAAGGTGCCCCCTCTGACCCCGAGTGAAGCCTTTGAGAACTGACCTGCTCTGTAATGAACGGCTCCTTCTCACAAAATCTTCACGACTGCTGAGCTCAAAGCAAACTGCACTCAGAGGTCACACTGTGTCCTGTGCTTAGATGCACTTAAAACTGGCGTCCTGCTGGGCGTGCTGATAGCCTGCACACCCGCAGCACAGAATCACGCCCGGGGGACCCGGCACCTATTGTTATTGAACCAGTCTCTGGAAAAACAGCTAGACTAACAGAGTCTGAGGTGAACTGCCATTAAGAAACATTACCACCAACAAAACAATTGCATTGACATCCAACACACCAAGCAAGAACACGAGATTTCTCTTACATAGCTCACATACAGGTGTGTTTCTGTTAAGTATAAAGTATTTTCTTAGATGTATATCTCTTAGGTGAGTTATAAGTATTCAGCTAATAGCACAGAGCACAGTTTCAGACAATGCTGAGATCTGAAAAGTATCTGTTTCTCTTTGGAGAAAATACTGAGATTTTAATGGGACCTCATTTGTTTTCTACTGCAATGATTCATCTGTCTGTCTGAATCAATCCACTTGACTCATGATCAGTGGGCTGCATGTCCCACATCAATGTAAATCTGAAAGATTATTGCATTCATATTTCTTGGAAATTCCCAACGTGCCCGAGCAGATCAAACACACGCAAACGTTTCTTTATAACGGCCTCATAAAATACTAAACACAAGCGCATGCAAAGCTTCAACCCCAAAAGCTCTGAAACCCACAACTAATTTAATTAAAGCTACTGCTCACAGCTTTAGGAAAGATGCTCAGCAAACACACACACCTAAAAAAAAGAGGCGATGAAAGCTTTGAGAAACAAGCTGGGAAACCCAATACTCTGTATATTTATGGGCTCTTTGAAACAGCAGCTCTGTGCAATCATAGAGCTGCATTTAGCAGGACAGTGAATACAGTATCTAAGCTGCTGGCTGTTAGAGCTGCTTTTGGTTAATGGTGTCATTCAACACAGTTAATGCACTTGAGCTCTTATTTGTGCTGAAAAGAAAGTCAAGGACCTCTGTGGTTTGTCAATGCAGCAGTTCTGTGAAACTTGTGCTTGGCGATCGAATCTTTCAGCCAGCTGTAATAATCTGCAGGAATTGATGGTACAGTGTATAACTGCACCACTACCAGCAGCAGACAGCTGCCCAAAGAAAAACGTTCACAAACAGGTTTCACCGTATAGCTTTAAACAAACGGTGTACTTCTACTTTAATAGCGTTTCCCTATAAAGATGACAAAGCTTGGGTGGTGGCAGGGTGTTGTTATCGATTGTTAATGCATTTAGAAGGGTTTTAATGTGTTACCATGCAGTTGCTAGGGAGTTTTGGTTGGCTACTAGGATGTTTCTAGGTAGTTGCTAAGAATGTTATGGTTGTTCCTTTGTAGTTTCCCAAATACCAAAGCCAAATAGTCAAAGTAAAATGCACAGAGTTTGAAAAACTTTTAGCCGTAAATAAATAAAATAACAACAGTGATTCTTATTTATTTCGAGTTTAAGAACGACAGACGGGGGGTCTTACCTTCAGCAGAAAGCCCTTGAACACTGACTCCTCTTGCCCCTAAGAAATTCAGACAAGCCTCCACATTCTCAATCTGAAAGACAAAATCAAAGAGATCATCTGCACAGGTAACATGAGCACGTGGTCGTGGTGTTGAGCATGGGGACAGTGTGAGAGCGTGTAGTAGTGATGTCAGAGCTACTGAACACACATTCCTGCCAGCAGAGTTCAACAAAGCCTTTGACGTTAAGTGTGGGGTTTTAGAAGGTCACTTTCAGGGGTTTTGTATTGACGTGTACAAAGGCTCAACTGATGTCTGTGTGGCTGACACGGGCATGCCCACATTCTGAAGGAACGCGTCCCCAGCTTAATGTCCACAAAGGCCCTATTGTCACCCCAGATAACCTTTGTGGGTCAGAGCTGGAGTGTGACATTAGGATGCCAGTATGTCACACCTACACACATGCTGAAAGCACGCGTGAGGCATGAGGCTGTGGCCCAATTCAGGGCTGTAATAATAACACTTGACTGACAGAACGCGCCGGCGTCTCCACTGACACGCACACACGAGCGGTTCATGTGTAAACAGGGGCTTGGACACGTGACATGCAGGATGTTGGGAGATTCTTTCAGCAGGTCGGACCGCATTGTTCTGGGCAGGACTCTGTGGAAGACATTGTGCTGTGTGTTGGGCCGTGAACACAACAGGCTTGTGACAGAATCAAAGAGAGTTGAGTCAGTAATGAGTGCATGAGGAGCGACACATGAGCACAATTAAATGAACACTGTCTGCACCACACAGCCAAACAACGAGACGTCACTCCAGTCAGATTTTCTGTAAGCCACTTAACATCCCTCAGTAAATGATTTCATGCACTTTTGAAGAATAACATCAAACAATTCATGCTAAAATTTACTGCACTGACTGTAATTTATCATGATTCATAAAAGTGTTATTACCAGCATTTTTTTATTTATTTTAATGCACAGCTGTATTACAGTTTTATAAATGACCAAAAACATTCAGAAGTAAAAAAGGAAATTGTAATTCGACTGCTCAGAACATCTTTAAAGACAATAAGTCAGCAAAACCAATTTAAATGTGTGATTTCTACAAACTGTTACTAGTGATATTTACAGTAACACTGCGGTTCTGCTTGCGAAGGCTGACTGGACTCTAGAATTTAGGGTTGTACCCAGTATGAGATTTACAGTCTTATAGACAGAGACACAAATCCATCCATCAAGTCTCCTCCAACCTCAGTGACCTACACTCAGGCATAGAGCCAGTTCCACAACACACACACACAAAGAATGAGCAATTGTTAATATGGCCCATATCCATACATCTGCCCCAACGGCCTTAAAGCCTGTTTTTCATACAGCCCTCATCCCACACACAGCTGCTAAAGAGTCTAATGCACTTTAAACATCTGATTATCTTCTCTCATAAACTTCTTTCATGGCAACATGCTACAGAACATGTGTGGTACAGAGAGATGGAGCGGGTTTTAACTGCAGTCTAGTTGACTCGTACACATGGGCACCCGACCGTCCGTCCCCACCAAAAACTCAATCAGACATTCTCAACACAGATGAGACGCATTTAACACCATCCAACCAAATCACTTAATGTTTTCAGTGCTGTTTATGACATCAGAAACCTGGTAGTTTCTCAGCAATGAACTGCACATTTGTTGCCAGGACCGAATACATAAGTGGACACTTTTGATTGGCCGGTGTGTGACATTGATTTACAAACACACATTTTATAGGTAAGGGGGTGGGGCTCGCACCCCGTGTATGTCCCTCAGCAAGAATGAGGAGATCACTAATCTGGAGTGTGTCTTACGCATTTAATCCCTTAAGTACTGTTAAAAATTTCATTCTGGTTCAACAGAGTTTCGCCAGCCGATCACACTGTTTATTTTTAGTCTGTCTCTCGGTCTACAGCGATGTAAACAAACACAAGCCGTGACTATAACTGCTGAGCAGAACTCTCTGAAGCTTTAGACGTTGAACTGAGTATAACTGGAGGGTTCTCCTGCTTTTTCAAACCATGTGGGATTTTAACAGCTCTCCGGGAAAGTCAGATCATCTGTTTTCCCGACATAAACTGACATTTTCCCACTCCAGATATGTCATTAAAAGCAATTAGGGAGGAGAATGTTTAGATGAGCTGTATTTTCACAAAATAATATCCAGAAATGTATAAGCAAGCACTTTTCAGGACTGACACAGATGCAAATGGTATTAAAAAATAAATTACACGCCAACTCGCATCCCTTCCTGGAAATGACAACAGCGAGCTGTTAAAATGTTCTGTCACTGCGATCATCATGAATGGAAGCATGTTTTTGCATTAGCAGAGTGATGGGCAGTAAATATTTGCACTTGGGTCGCGTGTGTTCCGCTAGCGGCCCGTCCCAAACATATCAGATAACTGCAGCGTAAGCTCTGGCTTCAGAGCGTGTTACTCCAACACGACTGTTAAATACAAACCTTTCATTGCCTGAAATGATCAGAATCTGAGTTCTCTGCAGGCAGATTTCACGTCCTCTGAATTTAATGCACTGTCCATCAGTCCTGTCATAAACAATTATTTTAACCAGAAAACACAAGCACATCATGTAATAAAATAGCCAGATGCTTATTTTACATAAAAAGATATTGAGTATAAAGAAATCACTTTGTGCTCAAGGCATCCATAATAAAGTCACATTTTTATTATTAGCAGTAATTATTCTTAGTATCAGGACGTCATTTTGCAGGAATAATTTCATGAATCAAGCTATTATAATTGGATGTATTGGACAGAATTGTTAAAGTAAAATAGAATGAATAAAATGTTGAAACACCTTGAATTTTATAATAATTACATTATTAATTTGAATTCCTATCAGTACTAATTAAGAAGCCAGACATGCTGCATCCAGCAGGCGCTGAGACGAACAAGCACGAACGCCAGTGCCGACAGCCGTTCAATCCCTGCGGCCTCTTCTGTGTAACTAGCAGAAATAAAAGGATGAGGCTGCAGTAAAAGCGCCCGTAATACGTGCTGTGATATTTCTGCCCTCCACACACATCATGATGATGTGAAGTTCTTATCAAGAACACTTGAGAACAGCTCAGAATTATTCTCCCTCCCCCACCCAGCTGATGGGTAAGTAATGATATGTATGTATCATGATTTAGAATGGAATACTAATACAGTGTAATGTTTCATAAATACTGTCCATTGTAGACTGCTTGTTATATAAACAAGAAACACTGGAAACAGTATGCAGTATGCAACAACACATTACATAGACCAACAATGCATAGACCTCAATGTTTATTGATCATCTGTTGTCCACTTATCATCTAGCATAATTGCATTAGCATTTTAAATGCAATGTTGTTTAATATAATAAAAGTGCTCAAGTAGAGCAGACTGCATTGTGGGATACAGTGCTCAATGCAGTGAGCATACACAGTACTGCATATTTGAGCTAATGTAGTTGCTTATCTGTGTGTTCAGTGCACACAACACAGAGAATGTCCATACTCTGCATACTCTGCATGCTGCATACTACTTTACAAATTGTTGGTAGTACATGCTTTACCATGAAAACTCCATATATCTCTGTGTAGAAACCTACAGACATACATCTCTGAATCTCCAGACGTCTTTTAGTAGTTCTTTTCAAAGAAGCTCAATGATGAAACTCACTGTATTTATAAAGTCAGTCTCATAAATCAGGCAGGTGACATATTTGTTCATTTTCTTCACATTTCACATCAGGTTCATGTGAAACTGGGTTTCTGCTGTGTGTGTTCATGCCAATGTCTGTTTCATGGTTTCATCTGTGTTGCCTGTGTGATTTTCCTCACAGTTGCTCTGGGATTTTTCGGCCTGTGTGCTATTAAGCTTCTTATTATTGCTGAGCAGAATTTGAATGAAGCATTGAACAGCCTTCAGATGAGATGTAATCAGAGCTTTAGACTTTGATTTTCACTCTGGGCGAGCGGATATTTGGAACTTCATTAAAATGTCTGATATGTTTGCCTACGATATAATGAAGGAACATTTCTTCACTTGTGTAACTGTGAATATGTGAAGACACGATTACAACAGGACGTGGAAATTAGATTTTAAAAGCGTGTTAGCTGTGAACTGAAGCTGTGAACTGAAGATGACATCAGAGCCCGCCGACCTTAACGTCATTTCTGAGTGGGTTTGAAAAGCAGACAATTACCTAAATAATTCCATGTCAAAAATAACTGATGCAGAAGATCTGTCAATCCCCAGATCCTCCTGAGCAGAAGTTAAAGCACCATCACAGTCCAGTGAGAGACAAGATATCTGACAGGAACCATCAGAACCATGTCTGATTTGTCTACAAGGACAAGGAGGAAGATCACCTCTAATGCCAAATGCTGCACGTCACAAATCCAGTGTGAACTCACTGTTTCACTCACTGTTTGAAGTTAAACACACAAGCGGACAAGGTGAAAAAAGTTATGTGACTTTGTAAGATGCACCGAGTCAACAACAAACTTCTCAAAGCCTCAGAGAAAACAATCTGAGGCACAGAGAGTCTAGATACATTGAACTGTGTACAGCAGATGTTATTGCCTCCTTATGATTTGTCGCTTCTTTGTTTTCCTCACCTTGTAAGTTGCTTTAAATAAAAGCGTTTGCTAAATGCCTAAATGTAAACGTAGGTACGGCTGCCTGGATGAGCAGTTATCTGTGGTTTTGAGCAGGTTGCAGATAAGGACAATTACATAATTTATTCAGGAGTAAATGGGTTGTGAATGACACTAGGATACTGACACTTTGCATAAAACTTTTCCTAAAGCTTTAAAATTGTAAAAACAGCTTTTAAACATCATGCAATACACACTGCAAAATTAACTAAATTAACTCAATCGTGTCCACACTGCTAGATTTACAGATTCTGTGGAGCAGCTGTGGAGCAGCCTGTAATAAACAGCTGGACGGATGTTCATCAGATGAAGAAGAGTGTGCTGTGTGAGGAGCGGATACCTCAGCTGTCTGTCTGTGCACTGCTAACAGATGAAGAAGAGTGTGCTGTGTGAGGAGCGGATACCTCAGCTGTCTGTCTGTCTGTGCACTGCTAACAGATGAAGAAGAGTGTGCTGTGTGAGGAGCGGATACCTCAGCTGTCTGTCTGTCTGTGCACTGCTAACAGATGAAGAAGAGTGTGCTGTGTGAGGAGCGGATACCTCAGCTGTCTGTCTGTGCACTGCTAACAGATGAAGAAGAGTGTGCTGTGTGAGGAGCGGATACCTCAGCTGTCTGTCTGTGCACTGCTAACAGATGGAGGCCAGATGATGAATCCAGTTTATAAGCCCAAACACACATTTAACTGCACTGCTCCTCCCACATGAGCAGAGAGATAGACCAGGAGTCAATCTCTCCTGACGGCCACAAACACAGGAGACACACTATGTGTTTATAGACAGATGGAAAGCATCTCTCTGCCTTTTTATGACATGTAGTCTTAAAGGAATAGCTCACCAATATCTGCATTTGCAAACCCACTTGATGTTTTGTTTATGTAATTTAAAAAAATAAATAAAACTAACAGGCAAAATCTAAAGTGAATGGAGGCTGGGACTCTCTAAACTCTAGTGTTCTACACTACAAAACTAATACTGGTTTGGAAAAATAAATAATGGCAGATTTTCCATTTTTGGGTGATCTTTACAATTAACCCCAGAGGGTTATAAAGTGAATTCTGGGAATTGCAGTCCAGTTATGAACTGGCACATCTGTAGCCTTTTGAAGTGCAGTATGGTTTATTCATGAAAGTTTTAATTATACAGATTAGATTATTCAAACGCTTTAGATTCAGTTAAGTGGGTTTTTATGACCCTTTCTGAATTGCTTTGGAGCTTTTTTTCTGAGCTGGAGGGCGTCTGGTTGTGTTCAAAGGCGTTTTCTGCTCAATTCCTGTGGTTTACTGTTTGAGAGGCAAGACAACACTGTCAGACTGAATTTGTCCCAACAATGGCTGATGAGAGGAAAGAGGTGTGAACAGGGATTTGATGAGGCAGCCATCGACCGCAAAACACCGGCTAAAAGCCAAGAGACTCAAGTGACATCCTCATTTACAAAACATTCATTCTAAAGGCAAATATGAATTGCATATTAAACCGAGCAATTTTCCAACACACTGCCTCTGGTATCTGTTGATCTTTAAGAGATGTGTGAAAGAATTTGCGTACATTCCTCTGGGACATGTTTTAATGTTGCAATGCCTGGAATAATTATACTATATTTACTGGGTAATAAATGAGGCTTATGGGATATGATCAAGTTTAGGGGAACTTCCAATCTGATGTACAACCAAGTCTCACTGACAAGGCCACAAAGGCAGAATTAGGCCATTGGAGGACCGACATGCTCAAAATTCCAGACTAATCAGAAAACCAGCCTTTGGAATCATTAAAAATTCCTTATGGGAAAAATGGGGAACACTCGCTGGCTTGTTTCCATAAGGGTCAGTGAATAAACAGACTGTTTGCTGGAGTGGATTTATCTGCCTCTCATTATGTCAGTTTAATTAAGCCCCAAGAGACCAATCAGATCAATGAGAGAGTTTATTACACATGTAATTTACCATCCATCTCGTGGAAGAGCACCCTGGCAAACCAACACTACAGTCTTTTAAATGAAGGCCTTATGCAGAGCCACTTTAAACAGGTGCTTTTAATGGACATGAAGAGGATGCAAGAGTTGTAAAGTTTGATTGTCTCTCAGCCAAAGATCTGTGGACATGTATCTTGTGCTAATCGATACTAAATTTTCTTAATGGTTATTGCTGAGTATCACCTGCTTCCTGTGTAAAGAGACTGGCCATGATTTACTGGTTAATATTAACTACCACACTGTAACAAATACAGGAAAAGAGGCAGAATGAATTAGCTTCCTGCATTATTCCTGAACATCAGTCTAAGGCAAATATCTTTGTGCACAAGTTACCAGTTTCAATCAATCAAACACTGACAAATGTCTTATTGATCACACAAATGTTGTTTGCTACTGGATGCTGTTGTACTGTTGTGCTGTACAGAGCGTGTAAGTGTGCTAATGTCTCAATGTCAGATTTCTTTGTAACCTCAACTTCCTGTGGTTTTCTATAAACGGTTACTTGCAGACACACTTCCTTACTGTAAAACCTTTACATACATGTGCACAAACATGCTGGCAGCAGGTGTAAAGATCAATGGACGTTAAATGAAACAATGTAACCCCCTACAAACACAAACCATACAGCATAATATCACACAGCTAACCTCACTAAACTAAAAACAGCAGTCGTTACTGCACTCACGTCCCTGTTGTTCCCATCTGACAAAATACATGGGGTTTGTTAAAAGAAGTCCACAGCAACTATCCCAAGATTCTTTGCTGCACTGACATGCAGAGTTATAGCTGAGCGCACGGCCGGTCCATTCAGCAGACAAGACCAGACGGACCACCAAAGATTTTACTGTAGTACAGCTTAACAGGGTTTAATCACAGCAATATGCCACAACATAAATACAACCTAAAATGTACCTACATGGACAACAGAGACGAATCGGAGCAACCAGACAGTCTGTCATGAGCTGAAGTGTGTATTGACTGTGTTTACTATAAGCTGTTATCTGAAGATTGCAGGACACATGCAGCCACCAAATCAAGAAACAGAACAGCATCACATGTCATTTTCCAATAAGTGACCAAAACTGGCTCATCCCGTGTAGATGTTGTGTACCAAAACTGGCTCATCTCGTGTAGATGTTGTGTACCAAAACTGGCTCATCTCGTGTGGATGTTGTGTACCAAAACTGGCTCATCTCGTATAGATGTTGTGTACCAAAACTGGCTCATCTCGTGTGGATGTTGTGTACCAAAACTGGCTCATCTCGTGT
>JAZGTK010018041.1:0-11084 GCA_036877625.1 Ambastaia sidthimunki
ATAAACAGGGCAAAAATGGCAAAAGAAAAACAAGATACATCATGTGATGGAGAGAGAATGAAAGGAATGTATATCTACAAACATTAGGTGTGTCATTTAAGAGTCTAACTGGCTACAGGGTAATAATCTACTTAAGAACATGCGTGTGGACGTGAGTATTTACATGTGACACAAAGCCAGAGAAGAACCATTTTAGTCTGTATGATTCCATAAAGAACCTTTACCATCTGTAGAACCTTTCAGCTTCCACAGGTTCTACAGTGGAAAAGGTTTTTTAGACTATAAAAAGGTAAGAAATAACTTATGCTTTTAAGAACCTTTCACTAAATGGTTCTTTGGGGAACCAAAATCGTTCTTCTATGGCATGGCTGTGAAGACCCTTTTAAGAATCTTTAGAAGTGTAGCTTTCAGAAGAGTCTCAAGAAGAGATTTTTTGATGTATTGCCCAGTGGCCATGCCACAGGTGAGGAAACAGAAACAGCTGTTCAGCAGATGTGTGTGTGGTGGGGTTGAATCATTAAGCAGAGGGTGTGTCCTGTCTGCTTATTCATTCATGGTGATTTCTGGAGCAACATCTTAGCAACCAGTAGCTGGTGAAAGACGTCATTAAAAGATCACGATGAGTCAATCTGTTCAGGAGGACGAGACATTAGTAGATCTGCATGCCATATATATTATATTATATTATTTAGGACAAATATGCAACAATGGCTGTTGCTTTAGTTAAAAGAAATCTTTTGTCAGTGTTGGAATTTAAACTTGGTTAACACTATAATGCTTCAGTATGTCGTAACCCCTCAACATTAAAACTGTAAGTTTGGATTTAGTAAAACAGGTCAAAGTCTAAATTGGTGAAATTTAAAACTTTAAGTCAGCACTAAATGAAGGCAATGTCTGTTATAATCTTTCCGCTGCTAATCGTACAACAATTGTGACGTTCAAGCCAAAAGCGATCTTACATTCCAAAAATATTTTCATCATTTTAAGTACAAATGACACCATAAACTCACTGTACTTTACACTGTATCTCTTCTGTCTTATCAGCGCCACGTACACAAACAGATTCTAAAGAGGTTAAAAATCTCTGTAAATACACACCATATCTGACCTCTCTGTCCTCCACTTCATTTATCAGTGACGAAAGGGAAAACAAACTAACATAAACCCTAAGACAGAAGACAACAGATTGACAACCGGAATGGATTCACTTTTTGTACAGCATATATTACAGACACATGGGTTGCATAGTACACAATACATCATAATTCAGATATATAAGCTAACACATCACAAACACACACACATTTCTACAGATATAAATACAACCTCATCTTAAAGATTTCAACAGTAAGTAAAATTCACTTTAAATACAGTTCAAGTATACAGATGATGACTGTCTGTGGGATACAGTGTAACCATTTAAGGAAATCCATTTCCTTTCATTTGATCTTTTATCTGCAATGATTTGATTGCATCACTATAAATCGTAATACTTTTAAACCCGCAGTCTAAAGTGCCGGAATCAGTTCACTGCCAGAGACTCTTTAGTGTTCTTGAATTCTGTTTGGCACAATTAACGTGTATGAACATGTACGTCTTGTGGCAGTCCAGGAAAGTTCTGAAGAGGTGTGGCTCACACCTCCACACCAGGATCTGAACCCAACCCCTGTTTCTGCAGGGCCTCTTCCCTCTTCATCTTTGGCTTCTCTGTCCGGGTGTGCCACACCAGCACCTGAGCAAGAGCAAAATTATCCAATAACAACAAGCTTTAAGCTCAATCTATTTAATGCAATTCATATCGAATGACTTACCGGCCTAACACATCATTAGTCAATGAAATCATTTCGTGTTCCTGCATGACAGTGCAACTAAGGTCACATTAAAGGGAGAGTTCACCCAAAAGTGACAATTTTTCCATCGTTTACTCACCCTCGTGTCATTCTAAACCTGTATGACATTTTTTTCTTTTGTGAGAAACACAAAAGAAGATCATTTGAAGTATGTTGTTAACTAAACAATAGTGGTACCCATTGACTTCCATTGTGTGAACACAAAACCACTGAGACATTTCTCAAAATATCTTCAGGAATGACATGACACTGAGAAAATGATGGAAAAGTTGAATTTTGGGGTAAACTCTTTCTTTAACGTTTTAAGATTACGGTGCAAGACTGTGTTTGCATAATTCTAACACGTACCAAATCTGATAACTGGCAGAGGACACAGGACCTACCTTGGTACACAGGTTTGCTTTGGGTTCAAGTTCCTCCATAGTAACCAGATTCTGGAGGAAGCTGCTTTCCAGGAAGCCCATCTGAGCGTCGCCGTCAAAACACGCTTCCGGATTGGCCAGAATCAGCCTCAGTGACACTGCAAAACCTGCCATGTCTATGGGGAAGGGGCGGCTGGGACGCCAGCCAGTGTGGAAGCGCACGACCTTCCCGTTCTCCACCACGGGACTCTCAAACTTCATCCCACCCACCAGACCCACAGGCCAAACAGAGACACGCTGTGTGTATCGCATCTGAGAGAGTGAGACGGAGAAAAGTGGATGGGAAAAGTTTGAAAAAAAGACCCCTCTGGTGAGACAGATGAAGCAGGACTACTAAATTTCTTTATTAATTTAAAGACTTAATCAACATTTGGTTGCTGCATAAAGTCCTCTCATCGAATATCCACTGGCCAAAACACCAGACAGCAGATGGTTTTAATCAGCACTGTTATAATTACATTTTCAAATAAGAACCTCTCTTGCTGCCAAATCTCAGGAAGAGCTCCACTAACTACAAACAGGCCCTCAAAAAAGATATAACCTTAATCTGTCCACCGTTTTGATCCACAAACAGTTAGAACCAGGTTTTGCATCTAAATCTACGTAGTGTGTGTGTGTGTGTGTATGTGTGTATCTCACCTCTTGGAAAAGCTGCAGGCTGTAGGTGTTGTCATCATCAGCAAAGTAAACCACAGCGCTTTCAAACGCCGCAGCCTCTTTTCCTTCCGCAGCGGTTGCCACCTCTCTGAGCCAGCGCAGACCCTCATTCCGCTGCTCAGCCCCCCGTGGCTTCAGCCAGCTGGGATCTCCCTCCTGGAGCTTCCTGTCTTTGGGGGTCAGCTTGTGTAAGTGTGTGTAGATAAGGCCAGACACAGACAGGAAGTCTGTGACGACAGAAGTTGGCTGGGGAGAGTCTTCCACCACGATCCAGTGCAGCTGAGGAACATGGAGGAGGGTGTGAGACAAACGAGTGAGCTCGGCCTTCTGTACCAGTCTGGAGAGAGACGAGAGGAGCAAGAAGAAAAAGAGAGACTCATGAGAGACTTTATAGTGATAGTTATCAAACATCCCTTTATTATTCCCATTTTCCACAGCTGATTTCCTTTGAAATTCCAAGCGTATTAGTTTAACAGCATTCAGTTGCCTGTTTTAGTTTCTTACATTTAATTAACCTTCATCTACCTGCAGCAGAAAGACAGTGTGTTGTGTTGAGTGCGTTTCGAGACCACAGCAAAGTTTAATTTCTTACCATTTACTCCTTCATTTGACTTACACACAATGACAGCCTAAAATCTCAGCTTACGTAAAAACTTAATAACGTAAATGACTTGCATGCATGCGTGACTACACACATACCTCGCATATGTTGGTGTTATCACATAAACTGTAGGTGCATCTGTCTTCTTCGACATTTTGGACAGCTCTGATGTTTTGATGTGTGTCTGTAGTTTCTTCAGATCTCCTCTCAGCTGAGAGATCTGCTGATCTTTGGACAGATCATGACCTTTACAGTCACAGCGCTGACCTGCACACAGTTATTATCATAACATCCACGTTTATACTTGAACATGACAGAGGAATAAAGGCTATTGTTATTGTCTTACCCAGCTGCATTAGCGCATACATGAGTCCCAGTAAAGACACCGTGAAGTAAAGCACAAACACGGTCTTGAGCTTCAGTCTCACTCTCATGATGATCTGCTGATGTTAAAATCAGGACTGATGTGGGGCGATGAACCACTGGTTACCAAGACAACCCATGTAAATGCATTATAACCATCATAACTAGCTTAGTTTTGCTTTAGGAGTACTCGGTGATTTTAAAACAGATATCTTGAATGCAGACTGTGGATTAACTGCAGTAATATGACTTACAAGATGAACAAGTCCATTTCTCTTTCATTCTGTGCGTACTAGTTAACCGCAGTGTTACCAACAACTTCCGCTTTGCTGGTGCAACGCGAGTAATGGTCGCCTGAAACACGACAACTTAACAATAGTTCCGGTCTGTAACATTGCTATTACAAGTACATAAAGAAAAAACAACTTAAAGCTGCAATTCGTAACTTTTTTAGCTAAAATAAACAAAATCAGTTGAGTGATTTGAGCAAGAACATGATAAATTATAGATCAAAACTGTCTCATCTTTCTCCGATTCCCAAAGGTAAGTTTATGATAGTAATTGATCATTTGAACTGTCGGGTCCGACCTCCTGTGCAATTTTATGTTTCAATCAGAAATGGCAGTAGAGAAGCCAAAGTTACGATTACAGCTTTACTTAAACATGTTAAAATCATTGTTAAACATGACCAAACTTCAATAAGTCAAACAAGATTCCTTTATTTGTTGCATACAAACCAAACACACGACAAAGCCAGAATGATCTGTCTGTTCAGTAGAGCACAAGACAAACTCTGTCAAACTCTTGTCACTTTTAAAGTCCTGTATATAATTTTTCCAAAGACTTTGTGAAGGCAAATAAAATGTACATGGCAAACAGATTATATACAGTGAAGGAAAAATGGAAATATACAGTAATGACATGATAAAAAGTTACACTAAAAAAAGTAAAACAAAAGCATAATTCTACACTAAAGGTCCATAACTAACTTAACATAACCAACCCTTTAAACAACAAAACCCTCATCTGCCAATTGCCTAAAACAGCCGTTATACAACATACTGATGTAAGTTTAAGTTGAATGACCTGAGACAGTCTAGTTTCAGTGATTACTAATTATAAACAGTACAGATCAATGTTTTCAGATTTTTGAAGTGAAGATATTTTAGCAAACTTTAGCTTTTGTTAAAATACATTTACCCTGAAGTGGTACCAAATGAAATGACGGCTTGACCACTGGGACCAACACTTGCATTCACACACTGGTCATAAAATAGCTGTGGAGAGAAATACATTTAAGGAAAAAAAAAACTATACAGCCTAAAGATGTTTTTTTTATATGGACAGAATGCAGAGACACGGCTGAGCCTCACCATGCTGATACCTGAGGTGAGAAAACTCGCATCTGCCTCACAGTGGCCATTTAAATCTTAAAGAGACAGTTCACCCCAAAAACAACAACCTTTCCATCATTTCCTGAGCCTCATGTCATTCCTAGCCTGTATGTTTTTCTGCTTCTGAAGAACATAAAAGATATTTTGAAGTATGTTGGTAACCAAACAACAGTGGCACCCATCGACCTCCACTGTGTGAACACAAACCACTGAGACATTTCTTAAAATATCTTCTTTTGTGTTCCACAGAAGAATAAAGTCATACAGGTTTGGAATGACATGAGGGTGAGTAAATGATGGCAAAAATGTCATTTTTGGGTGAACCACCTCTTTAATGAGACTAAAAGCAGAATACTACATCTATGTGAAACAGCAAATGAGCTTAAGTTAAAACCAAGAGCAAGCACAGAGGGGCCTTCATTGATGATAATGGTCAGGAAAGACTGTTAGAGGGGCTTTCTAGGGCGGGATTGCGGGTGGCGGAGGTGGGTAGGGAACGAGGATGAGGAAGCTCTTAAACAATACTGGTACATATTCTCAGTGGCAGCAGCCTCCACAGTGGCCACCTCCATGCGCATGACCCGAGGCCTCGCCGTATTTTGTTCTTCGGCTCAGAATCTCATAGGTGCAGTCGTCTCCACAGCAACCCGACATGCTGGGTGAAGTTTCGTCAATCTCAAACCTGCAAGAGAAACGACAGCCTTAAAATGACTGAGAACAATAAAATTAACACGTTCACTGAATGAACATTCTGGGGACATCATAAGCACGGCGGTTTTTCCCTAGTAGTTGGCTAGGAAGTGTTGCTATGGTAACAGCATCATCCAGTGTTTGGTAATTATTGAAGCCTGTACATAAATCTATATTAAAGGGGGAACTGAAATATGATTGGTGCAGGTGTTTACGAATTCATATTAAAGTCCACGTCAACTGGAAAATTGCCAACGAGTTGCCATCTCTTATGATGTCATCAGAGAAGGTCGGTCATTCCAGAGGGAAAGGACATTTTTAGATTTTAATTAAACATTACGAGGGCACATGAATAAAAAAAAAATATGTGCACAGATAAATCATTTATAATAAACACTGCAATATTCAATAAAAGTAAGAGTGAATAGCATTTTAATTTCATGGTGACTTTCAGAGGTGAAGCAGGAAGTGCAGTAGTGTGAGAATATATATATATATAAACTTATTAAGAGATGGGTGAGTGTTTTAAATATATATTAGTCAGGAAGGGTGGGACTTACTGTAAAGCCTCTCTGAAGAACTGATAAGCCCCATGATTGTGTTTAAATACTGTCAGCATGACCTTTTTCATTTGTGTGCTGAAAAAAGACACAAAGCCAGAAACGTTCATGATTCTCAGCTCAAGTTCTGCACATGGCATTAATTCCAGCAGCATTGGGTCGGATGTGGTACCTGTTGGCGATAAGCTGGAGGATCTGGATGAGGAATTTTCCCAGGCCTTTCCGTCTGACCTTACTCTCCAACTGAACTTCATAACTAAAAAACACATTATTAGAATAAGTCAGATTCAAACGGCCATGTGTGTAAATTATTCAAATCAATGTCACACAGACTGCCTCTAAATTTACACTGGATTCAAACTTTTAACACACTGGACTTTGACTGAATGGAAACACAGAAAAATTCACTACAGCACAGAGCTGCCCTGTCTGCAAAAAACAGATCAAGCAACACACCAATATAAAACCTCATCTCCACACTCCACATCAAACCGAAAGTGGGAAAAAGCGACAGGTGTGGAGTCAGCGTCACGGGCCAGGAGATACCACGCTCTCTCATCCTTCATCTCATCCCGTTTCTCTCTCTCCTTCCATCCCCACTCACTCTGCTCATATCTGCCAGAACAAATTCACATGAGCAGCAAATCAAAAGTGCAGAAACATTTCTCAAACATGAGCGACACATTTCTAGGTTTACAGAAAAACATAACATTACTCAGTAAACAATCTGAGTTGAAGAAAATAACTAGCAGGTTGAAGACCAGCAGCTATATAAACTCTTTAGCTTTAATATTAAATGTCATTTATAAACATTTCCAAAAGAAACAGACGTAAATGGATCATGAAACGCTTAAATTAATAATTTTGCAGCTTTTGAGAAAATGATGGTTTATCTGATGGTATAATTGGGCAGATAAAACACAACCTGCATTAACAACATGGGATAAAGGATTAACCCACATGTGGACTAAATACCTACAGCGTCTGCATGTTGGCTCTAGTCAACTCAAAGGCCCACTCCACTGCATCTGGACTCAATGCAGTTACCCGCTTACACTCAATCTGCAGGTTTAGCCTGAAACAGAGTCACACAAATCACAAAATCTGATTTTAATGTGAAAGTGAAAAGTGAAAGTGACATGTTTTTGACAGATATATAAATGGTTCGCTGGTGGACCACAACACGCCTGGCAAAGACGAGAACAATAAAATAACTTACCCATTCCTGTCATACTTTTTGAACACTGGAAGGGCAGACAGAGGATCTTCAAGCTGAAACCAAACCATTAAAGACTGTGTTAATATTTTTCCATTCTAAGAATAGACAAAAATCTTAGGACAAGCCACATTAAATCTTGCTCTCAGACACTCAAAGCTTTGTTGACCCCTCATGTCTTTTACCTTATTGGCTGCGTCCACCTTGGCACAAACCGCATCCATAGCTGCTCTTTCCTCGAGTCTTCTCTGCTTTTTCTCCTTTGCTCTGTTTGACTTTCTCTAAATGTTAATAGAGAGCAAAACAGACAGACTGAGTCTTTAGTAATTAATATTAATATAACTCTGAGGGTCCTATTCTGAGAAAGTCCACACACAGTAAAGCAAATATGGGTTTTTAAATGGCATATGCTGATATTTAGAAATTAGTATTGTTGATATAATACAATATCTTTGCAGTGGGGTGCAAAGAGTTGAAAAAGCATGAATTATCTGGGATTTATTTAGGGTTTCGAACATATTAAACTAAGAAAAGTTATGATGAGTAAAAATATGTTTTAAGTCACCTATCAGATGTGTAACTGGTCTCAGATTTTGGACCGCACTGTAGACAAACAATTTAATGACATCAAACAAGACACAACTCAGACAAAACTGTGGAAATCAAACACTTATAACACAATCTGCACGCTAAATGTTGTTTTTTAATTCTATAATATCACCAAAAGCCAAAAATCTGTCCAACATTAAAATACAAATCAGCATTGAAAACAAGTCAGTGTTAAACCTGTTTCTAAAAATATTTTGTATATCATCAATATTGCATATCTCACATGGGGCAAATGTTATGTTTGGAAAGAAATAATATTTGATGTTTATTAAGAAGGAAAGTTTGTGCTGAGCTGCAGTTTACAGTAATGACAGATAAGCAGGAAGCTGGTGCCGTTACCCCCTCAAGCACGTGGAGATGTGTGGTTACAATACTTCTCTAAAGACTTTTCTCTCGTTCAAATTCACTTTCCCGTCACTAAAACCAGCTAGTTATGTTTAATTCAACCCGATTAAACACTGTTGTTATAATATATAAACACAGGGCTGCAAGGGGTTTGATCTTACAGCGGTTGGCTGCAATCACGTCCGCTGGTTAATGCACTTAATGCACAACTGACGCGTGTAACTAGTCGCAAACCTCGTAAGCCTTTAATAGATCAAACATTTATTATGTCGCATTGAATTAAAATTGAACGATCTGATTGAAACGAGCTCGACCAGGACACACACACACTTTCCGGGGACCATCATTTGCTTCCATCAGTCTTTGTTCAAACTGCTGCTCGCATTTCTCAAACCCTGGAGCAAAGCTAACAACACAGACACGGACAAACAAACTCACCCCCATCGTGTAGCTTTAATGCGACCACCTCACTCTGAGATGCTTTAAAGGGGCTGGAGATCAGAGGTGGGTTTGTGGTTAATAATGTTAAGATGCTAACGAGCGAGCTAATCTGCGGTAACACACCGGTCAGTGTCCGGTAGCTAAAAAACAAAAACCTGTAAAACACGGAGCTACGGCTGATCTTTCAGTTTTTTTGTGCTGTGGACACAAAAAAATCCGCGCTCAGCTCTTTCTTTCTTTTCTTTATCTCCCTCTCTTGTCCTCCCTCCCTCTCTTCACTCTTTCTTTCCCTCTCGGCAGCATTGGCGGAAATGACGACACAGCGGTTGGGGTTAAAGGTCAAACGCTCTCCACGCGCGCGCTCCAGTAGACATGTTTGATGGCCCGCAGCTATTAATATAACTTAATAAAGCAGATATTAAATGCAGGATAACTGCAGATATTAACTGCAGGATGCTTGTTTGTTAATAATAACTGTAGCTCGTGTAGCATTTGTGCAGCGTTGCAAAGGATGATGCCGAAATAATGTCACAAAGTTATTACTGTTCTCACACACTGGTGTGGTTTTGTTATATAGAAATGTAAAAAGTATTTTAATTTTCAGATACTTTCAAGTAATAGTTGGTCTCTGTTTTACATTAAGAAAATCCAACACCTGTTTTTAGGAACAATTTATGCTAAATATAAAATCTTCATCAAAAACATTTTTGACAATTTGCTCTGTTACACTTGTGTTAAAACATCTTTAACAGTTACATCTTTTTGTCAAAGGCGAAAAAATGACATTTGTCTTTTAAACTCTGTGTCTCTGATGTCTTATGAAGCAGCACTGAATGCACAAAATCTATAGTAATTGTATAACATAGTATTGTATAATATATGTATAATAAATAGTTGTAATCATTTTATCTATTAACAGTTATGTATTGTAGTTCACATATACTTTAATTCACAGCAGTTCTGTCTCAGAGGAGACACAGCATAATACGTGTCACTCTTCTTAATTTTAATAAACAATCTGCTTGATTAGCAAACCAGAAAAGGACAAAACTGGAGAAATGTTATGGGTTAATTTTTGCTTTTGTGTACATTGAGACTTTTAAAGCCAGGTTACCCTGTAAAAATGAAGTAACCAATTTTTATAGCTACCCTGAAATTTCTTGCGATTTCATGAAGGAGTCATCAGATATAAAGTCTTATATGTTGTCTATTAATTGATGATCAAGAGAGTAAATGAACAGACACAGTTACACGCGTCAGTACCTCATTTGTCCACGAGGTGGCATCAGTTCACCGCAGGGCAACTGCATCAGATGTTATTGTGCAGAAGCTGCTACTGTCATAACCATAAACAATAATCGACACCTAGTTTACAATTTAAAGACAAAAGTTAATCAATTGAGAAACGTCAAATACTACACACAATTATAAACCTCACACTGGACTGAAAGCGGTTTAATCTATAGCAGATATCTATATGGGATATCCGCTGTTTTGGATCATTATAAAGAAGTAACAGTCACGTAATTTTATTAATTTATGGACTCTGTCCATGTGTTGCAAGCTCTACATTCGTGGCCCCGCCCCCCTACCAGATGGCCGGTCACAAAGCCCCGCCCCCGATCTTTTGTTTTCGGGTAATCTGTCTCGCGACGGGGGGAGATGGCATTTTCACGGGGGGGCAACAAGGGAGGGGGTCAGAGAGTTCACCGCTTCCGCAACTCACACTAAAGTCACGGTGCTTTAATTAAATAGCTGTTATGTGCAATGCGATGTGCAAACCTAACAAGGGCATGAAGATGTAGTTTGATAAGGGGTCGTGCTTCTCCAGGGCACAGTGTGCAGATCAGACCCTTGGTAGTGCGCTGGGCAGCTGCACTACAGGCCTGTGGTTGCGAGCACAGAAGATCAGACTCTCCCTCTTTCTGCCTATGTG
>JAZGTK010018042.1:0-12021 GCA_036877625.1 Ambastaia sidthimunki
ATGGTAACCAATGGCTCTAGCAACCACCTACAACATTCTGAGAACATTTCAAGAACTAAAGAACATTTCAATGTTTTTATGTTTTTACTTTTCAGTGTTTTTTAAAGATGTTTGATGAAACTTTAGGTAAAAATCTTAACAACAACACATATAGCTTTGTCTTTCTAATTTCAACCATTTTGTGCTTTTAGCATATAAATATGACCTGGCTTGGTAGCTTAGCTCAGAAATTAACTTGTAGTCTCTCAAAATGCTTACAAACTAAATTTACTGGTTTATCTTAATTACTCAGAGCAAACCTGTAGACTGTTTAGATAACCACAGTAATATTTACATAGCACTGATGTCACTGTGCAAACTTCCTGTGTCCTCACATGACCCTCCCCCATCAGAGACGAGAGTATCACCTTTCGTAACTCTTTCAGGGTTTAGAGGATGAAGATAATGAGAATTTCAGTCCAAGCCGAGCCCACACCCCAGTCTTGTCCATTACAATCTCTCCTCTCCACCCCAGAAGGTCTGGGCATTCTCAGCTCAGCATGAGATGAGCTCTTCAAAAGCTCCAGAGACCATAAATTCTCTGGATCCTGGTGTGAGAGCTTTTGGCGAAGGTTTACAGCCCTGATTACTGCCTGGGCCTCAGGCACACATGTCTGTCTAGAAGGTTCCTCTGCGCTGGTTCACAGTCCAAACCACAGGAAGGAAAAAAATCACTTCACAAATGAGATCTCTTCAACATACCAATTGTTTCTTCTAGACAGCAGATGAAAGATAAAGTGGAAAGCAAATAGATATCAAATGTGTTTCCTCTAAAGTTTCAAAACAGATCTCAAAATGTCTCAAACTATGCTCAAATTTTAAAACCTAATATGAACTCAAACATTTCTCATCAAATTTGTCCAACACCAAAAGATCAAAGATATGCTCTCCACATTATTTTTATAGTTCCCTGTGAGTCTATTTTTATATCTTCTAATGAGCTGTAAAAGAAAGTTAGAAGCTAAACTGAGAAGTCCATGAAGTCCCCTGAGATATGAAAGCACAACAAAAACAAAACATTCTTCTAGGAACAAAATTTTGAGGACAACAGCAGCACAGCTTAGAATCAGAAGAACCTGAAGCTCAAACTTCAACACTGTCTCCTGCTTCCATTAAAGTGCTGCTGTTCACTCATGGATTATAACAGTACATGCAAACCTTCTTTCATTTGTGTGGAGAAGAGTTCAAATCAAACTCTCTAAAAACCTCACAGTAGAAGATTAAACCACTAGAACATCAGTCAAGATCTTCTGCACTGGCTTCGGTTTTCCCATCTTAAGCTTCATGTGACTGAACTGCAGATTCAATGCTAATCTGAAGTCTCGCAGAGTCATGAAAGGCTCTCTGTTCTTCAGCTGAAACACTGACAAGATCGCCTGTAGAAGACCGGAATTCAGCAATTCTCTGTTTGCAAATGCATGATTGCACAGAAATAAAAAATTGCAGGATATGCAGCGTATATCAGCCATTAACCTGCACCAGCGAGGTATGAGAACTTCAGAGGACAATAGAGTCTTTGTTGGGTTGCCAGGCAGGTTCATGTTGATGCTCTACACAGTTTACTTTGCTGTGGGGAAGTGAGATTTATTACAGACGATACGCCGATATTATCTGTGAAAGCAGCAAAATAAATACGAGTGACAAACACAAAGAGCCTCATTCTCACTGGAGCACAATCATGTCAGTGTTTCAACGAATAAATAAACCCCGCCCACATTCAGACGGGCGGACTTCATCTGTTTAAGTGACGCAGAGGAGTCTTGAAGAGTAAGTAACTAAAAATAGTGACAATTGTAACTACAGGGCTGCACAATATTGAAAAAAAATGCGATATGCAGTAACTTGCTACATAATGCAATATTCAATTATTGTGTGATATTCAATACAATAATGCTAAAGTTTGAGAAATCAATTTATTTTATATTAAAATATTTTAAAACTTTATTTGTACATCCAACATACGTTTTACATATTCAAACTAAAATTTGCTAAATTTGATACTGTACATGAAACGGTCTATATGATTTGTGGCCTATACTCCAAGCTTTCTGATGCACTTTATCAGTAGTATGACAGTATCACACTGCTGTGTTTAAAACACTGCAGTAGTTTGACTGCATCAGAACTGTTTCAAGAAGCTACAGTTTTCATAACACTGCTGCAAACGCTTGAAGAAGCTCATCTGTTCATCTTTCCCAGGACAGAAGTGTGTGTGACTCCCGGACAGCTCCAAATCCAGACGATAAGAGTTCAACACACCACACCCAGAGACAGGAAGTGTGGGAAACTCTACTTCCTGTCCGTCCAGCTGCTCTAATGCTGATACGACATCTGTGTGTGTTTATGTGTGTGTTTGTGTAGGGGATCTAAGCTTTTCATCGATTGTCTCCACAAACATTTTAGCTTGGACATTGCAGTCCATCCCCCGTGCTGCCCTCAGCCAACCAGGAGGTTCCCAGCCAAATTTCACACACCCACACTAAAACACACACTAAAAACACACACACTGCACACTCGACCACAACTCTGTGATAAACCCCAGTGACAAACCAGAACAAATAACAGACCTCTGTAAACGGTCAACCACAGAGCTAAGATGGCCGCCAGGGGTTGTTCACAGGAAAGAACAAATGAGATCTCTTTAATTCCCTCAGTTGTTTCTCCTACACAATAATGAGATTAAACTAAAAGCAAATAGAAACATATGCTCTGGTCTAATAATCCAGCAAACTCACAGTTTCCTCCAGTGTTTTTAATAAGACCTCAACAATGTCAGAAACTGTGATTTCATTTGCCAAAATAACTAAAGTTGCAACAAAAAAATTAACTAAAACGTCCAAGGGACAACATTCATTTATAGCCCTGAAATCTTACTGCATATTTAAAAAAACTGGATGCTTTAAATGTTTCTAGAACATTTTTTATGTTTTTGTTACTTAATGGAAATGTTAGGGAAACATTCTTACAACATGAAACTGCTAGCTTAGATCTGAAAACTTCTGATCCAACAGCAACTTCTGAGAACTCAAGTTTTCCTTTGGGGGGCGGCAGTTAACGTGAAACAGATCTCTGAGTTAGTGATGCCTGATGTGTCATTTCTGGTCATTATTGTAAAGCGCTCCACCCCTCCCCATCACACATTCTTTCCAGATTCATTCCTGTTTCCTGAAGATACGACTCCGAGGAGAACCGAACAGCGGCGAGAGCAGGAAAAGGAAAAGCCTGGTGCAGCTGAGCGGAAAATACCAGGCTTGACAACCAGGGCCACAACATTCGTCATCCGCCACCACCACAAAAGAACTTCACAAATAAAAAGTGCTGCATAAACACAAAGCTAATGAAATTAAAAGTTAGGGAACAATAATTAACCGTTTCGTAGTCGAACGGCGCTTAATTAATTTAAAGAATCTCATAGCGGCAAACCACGCACTCCGAAATGAGTAATAAAGACACGGCTTTGAAGCGGACAGACCCCTGTGCTGTGATTTATGACTAAAGGGACTGAAATCCACAGCAAAGCAAATGAAAGCGGTCGGAAAGCTGAACTGCTTAAGATTGTCTGAGCAGATGAATATGTACACGGCATGTTTTCTGATTAAATCTGAACCCACGAGCAGTCATTGAGTCTGGATTAAATTTCACTAAATCCAGATGATCTTTAAGCGAGAGCAGAAATTGGACTGAAGATCGGTGATCTCCATCTGCACCGAGAACAGAAGGTTATCAAAGCATCATAAAAAACATTTAAACCCATCTGAGGGGGAAAAGCCTGGCAGTTCATCTGTATCACAATATATCTGAATACAGCAGGACGTCTGAGCCCTCCATGAACAAAGAGGGGAAGACATCTCAACTTCCTGTTGACAACAAAATACCAGCTCAAAATATGCAATACTGCAAAATAACTGTCTCTTACAAAAAAATAAAGTAGCACATTAAGTGGGACGTGTTCTTAAACTAGATTCACATTCTAAAGCGTTGAGCAATTCCTGCTTGCAAAACTCTGATCACTGTCTGGAATATAAATGTCGCAGAATGTTGTGCCAACAGTGACAGGACGCCTGACATTAACAATTAAAAACAATATTTAAGATACTGAAAACAAGCTATAAAAATAAGCTATAATACTCGTGCAGTTTTGTTTTCAGCTAAATCTTGTTTTGAGCTGCAGTCTGTAACTTCTGTCTCTCTATCGCCATCTCTGTTTGAAGCATAAAATAACAGGTTACTTGTGGATTTTTTTAACATGGATGAAGTTTAAATTGTAAACAACTGCTGTAAGATTAAACTTTAAACGCTGCATCATCTACAGAAGCTGAACATGTGATATAACAGCTGAATCTTCTTACTGTTTACAGGCACAAAAGACGTGACATCTGAAATGATAAATCATTATTATAAACGTATGAACAGCACTACATGAATAAACCTGACACCAATCAAAGAAACAGACTGGAAACATGATTCTCTGTGCGTCTCTGTTTCATTAAAGTTCTCTTCAGGTTTGGCATCAGAACATATTCAGTGAGGTGGAAGTGTTCAACCTCCAGAAACTAATGACCACAAACAGCAGCAGCAATAAATAATCACATTATTTCAGGGGGCCGGGCAGCGTTCACGGGCTCTTGTAATTAGCTGTCGTTTGGACGGCATCGCTGGCGACGGATGATGAAGAGTGACACGGCGACGGCTTGCTCGCCCAGACCCGCACCACACGATCGCTGGAACTGATGTGAAGTGACAGTGAGCCAGAGGAGAGACGTTAGGGTCACATGACTCACATCCCCTCAGGACACATTTCACACGCGTGTGCTGGTGAGAAACTGGCACGGACGAAGCGTCAGCAGGTACTCAAAGAAAGAGAAGATGAGAATGAAAGAGAAGATGAGAATGAAAGAGAATACGAGCCGGGCTTTTCCAGATATTACCCTCCAGAAAAGTGAAACGGATACAAAACTCAGTTTACATGCATTTTGACTGATTTCAGTACTGCAGTCTGTAAAAGGTGCTTCACGATGCCATAGAAGAACCATTTTGTCTGTTTGGTTCCATAAAGAACCTTTAACATCTGCAGAATCTTTGTTTCACAAAAGCTTCTTTGTAGTGTAAAAAGGTTTTTAGGTATGATAGAAATGTTTTTTTTAGGAACCTTTAACTGAAATGTTAATGTTTGGGGAAACAAAAATGGCTCTTCTATGGCATCTGTGAAGAACCTTTCAAGAATCTTTATTTGTTTAGATTAAATAAATAAACGTAATCTAGGCTGTCCTAATGGTTCAGTAAAACATTACGCATTTTAATAATTAAAATAAGGCATCAAAGGTACTTTAAAAAAAAAGTTAAGTTTATATTTATCATATTTTATAAATAGTATTTGTAAGCTAAAACACTGACTGTAAGGACAGCTACATACAGTATATTCACTCTATATTTCTCTGAACACAGAACAGACGAGCTCTTGTTACACAGTGTGACGCTTCACATTTGCCCTTCACATTCATTTCTATAAACGGACCATGATTGTGAGCAAAGTTCAGGAAACACAGCCAAAACTCCTGCCTGAGGAAAATCTCTCATAGTGAAGAGCCCAGCAATGAATGTACAAAACACAACCTGTGTGTGTGTGTGTGTGTGTGTGTGTGTGTGTGTGTGTGTGTTCTGCTGATTTTCATGTTTGCTCTCCTAAAAATCTTTGCTCAACTCAACATACAATTTCACAAGTTGCATATTATTATGCTTGTTTTTTAAATGTATATTAATATATTGTTTTATTATGGCATCATATATTAATCATTTTAAAAAGATCACCTAACCCTAAGCTACAAGCCTCACCTCCACAAACTTTATGTGCATGACTGTGGTTCAGTGCTCGGGGTTAAAGGTCATGCAAACAACCCAGGTAACAATTTTAGCTGTAGGAACATCACTACAGATGTTTCTATTAAGTAACAAAACGTCAAAATATTTCGTTTTTTTAGATGTTTTATTAACATTATTGCTTGATTATAAAAAGTCATTCAAATTTTTTAATTCTGTAACGTTTTTAAAACATTCCACTAACAACTTAAGATCATCTTAAAAAACACATTCTACTAACACTATTGCAAGAATGTTTTTGATAGCTTTATAAGAACTTATGGAGAATGTTAGCCAACGATTTGAGAACGTTCCGTGTTAGCTGGGTCAGAGCAGTAGTATCAGTGATGCTTTAAAAACAGTTCTGCAGGTTGGCTGAATAATGCTGTTTAAACACAGAGTCTCCTGCCACTGCCCGATTTTACACAATCATCTAACAGCCGAAAGAGAATAAAACACTCAGATGTGTGTGTGTAACTCTTCTGATACATCACGCTTTGATCTGACACTCTTTTTAAGTGTTTTTCTCTTATCCCTCTGTGTTCAAGGGTAAAGGAGACTCTGTGAGATCAGTCAGACCATCTCTTTCCCTCTGGTATTAGTTAAGGGGGAATATAATCACCACAAACAAACACTAATTGGAAGCTAATTTTGTTGGCTCTTGCTTGGCTGATTTATGGCCTGCGGGCTGGTATGAATAATTAAGAGGCGTGGCATGCGGCTCAGGGCCACTGCATTCGTTATGACATCACCTCAGTTAGTGTCTGGTCAGCGGCCGTATGACAATAATGAGATGAAAACAGATTATTATCTGAAGATAAAAATATGCAAAACTCTGGCAGGGCATTGCTATGCAGTTGCTGGGATCTTCTAAATAACTAAAATCAAAAGACTCAGAACGTTCTCAGAACGCTGGCTCAGAACATTTTCTAAAAGTTCTCTCAAAGTTATTAAAAATGGTTCCTACAGTAAAATTAGAATGATGTTTTAATAAAGAACATTCTTGAAGTAACGTTAGTAGAACGTTTTTAACATTCTATAATCACATATATTAAAAACATTTTAATAAGTTGTTAGTGGAACATTACAAAATTAAAAAATGTTTGAAGAACGTTTTATGACAAAACAATAACGTTAATCTAAAACATTAAAAAACTGGACATTTGTAACGATCCTAAAACATTTAAAATAACATTTTTGTTTCTTAAAGGAAACATTAGGAAAATGTTCTTACAACCTAAAACTGTTAGCTGGGAAGGATCCTCTTCTTCTGTAGTTTCTTCATCCGCCAGACTCATAAACTACTAACCCCTGTAAGTGTTAATAATGGTAGAAATGTTTGCCTGACACACCACTAACAGCTCTCTGCTCCTCCTCTAACTCGCTCTGTTAGCAACGACTTGAAGATCTGAAAAAGAAAAGATCAAAGGAGGGTGACGTGTGGCCGCTTTCACTCGTCTGTCAGATGGAGGGATGCTGGTGTACACAGAGGGGATCTCGGAGGGCCGCCTGACATTTGGCTGGTGTTTGTCTGACGGAGGTGGCAGGAAGCGGCGGTCTCTGAATGTCAGATGCTCCACGTTCACCGAGATGCCGGACGAAGAAACTGTCCAGCAGATCTTCTCCGTTTCTTCTGAAGCAACATGCAAGACGACAGCACGGGTCATTCACGATCTGCTCGAGCGAGTGCTGTAACATCCACCGTCAGAGAAACACAAACATCAGATCATCGTGTTGACATGCCCAACAGAGACGCTCATGAGCGCAGAAGCCCAATTCGGTTTGAAATGGTACATATTTCATGAGGACAAATCTGCACAACAACCTACAACACGCGTGTGAATATTTCATGAGTCTCATGCCGCTGTTCTCCATGTTTATGGATTCTATATGCCAATTATTAGAGCAGAAATAAGGAGCTTCTGCTGTGTCTTAACTTTTCAAACACACCTGTCAACAGCAGGTGAAGACACAACATTTACTGCCATTAATATTTCATACTGGCCATGAAACTGTATTTTGTATTATTTTTGTAAAAAAGATATTTCACCTCTATGACAAACTGTAGAATGATTCAGGCATCTTTCTCTGCATTCTTGTTTAGCATCATATATGTGAGAGTATTCAATTTTAAGCAGGGCTGCAAAATTCAAGGAATTTTGGAAATGTAGTGGGAATGTATGGGAATATATGGGAATTATGGCACATGAATGAAGACCTATGTCAAGGAAGCAAATATTTAAATGTTTGTCTATGACAGAGTTTTAAAATAATTCCCCAAATAATTCCCATAAATACCCATAATATTCCAACTTGGAATTTTCCAAAATTCCCCAGCTGCAATCCTAATTTCCAGCATGTATTATTTTAGAGTTACTGGCTAACCAAAGGCCATGTTCTCACATTTAGCAGGTGTTAATTCTAAACACAGTTTGTGTGCATGATCACAGGCAGCGTTCAGGAACATGATGTTAAGGGTGGACAGGCGACAGGAGCTCTCGCTGGACAGATCGAGCGCTGATAGAAATGAGCGCTGATAGAAATGTCAGCTGTTAAATGGCAGCGGGTGCCGGCCGGAGGTGTTTGGACCCTCCATGAGCTGCTTGTCTCCTCTGATCCGTCACTGTCATAAAGATGCGACACCTCAGGAGACGACCTGCCCCAGCCCAGGGGTAACCTTTACCCCTGCTTCACACTGCTTTTACCCCTCTTTCTCCCATGTGCCCCAGGGCAATGGAGTTTTTGTCCAGGCAGGCTGTCAGACTGTCTCGTTATCGTAGAGGATCAGCTGCAGTGCTTCTCTGAGATTCAATGAAGATCTAACTGGCAAACTGCACCACCAGCCATGCCAAACACACACACACACACACCTTTACACTCATAATCAGCTAAAGCTCTGTTCCCCAGACCAAACACAACCCAGTTTATCTCTGCTTCCTTTAAACACAGTTTTTCCTGTTTTCTGTTTTTGATATAGTATCTAAAGGTATCATAAAGATATGATATCAAATCTGCATCTCACAGAAATGCTGCTGATCTTTCCTTCAAGCAAACAATTCAAACGTCACACAGTTCCCTCAAACTGGCACTGAATCAGTCACGTCTCAAAGATCTGACGTTCAACAAGCCGTTTAAAGATCTCATGAACACGTCCGGGTGATATTGTGCATAAAGTCAAAAATAAAGCAAAAAAACACATTTAACCATAAAGCTTTTTTGCATTTGGCAAAAACGATTTGCACATGAATTTCAGGACAATTTTCAGGCAAATTTTCCCCTGAATGAATCCAGACATTTTTACTGTATTACTTTACAAAGCACTGTAATAAAAATGATTTTATGATTTTAACTCAACAGCTAATATTACTACAGCAACTACAAAACAACATGCATAATACATAAATATAAATATATATAAATGTTTTTTGTGTATTACTGTGAAAGGAGGACAATGTGCTTAAAATTGTAACCCTCTCAAAGCAGGTTTTATTGTTAATGACAAATGTAATTAGTTTTCTTAGATTTTGTGCTTGTGGTCAAGGTTCATCAGATAAATCTCTCAGCCTCCTGTGAAGCGTCTGATGCCTGTCAATCATCTGTGATGGAGTCAGACGCATCAACGCAAAGATGCTGATGAGGAATCAGTTTAATGTTTAAGAGGATCAGAGTCTTTGTCTTAATCTCCAGACCGGAGAAATCGCCCCTTTAAAAATTCTTTAATAAACTTCCATCTGGGCTTCAGTGAATGATATTAATGGAGAGAGTTGCTTGAAATTGCTTTCCTGATGTCAGATAATACACAGACTCAATCTAAGAGCGTCTAATCCTGACCTGTTTCCAGTGCAGCTTTTCTTCAGTAGCCGCAGGACGGGAGAAACAGCGTCTCATGAATAGCAGATGATTATTAAAAGAGAGAATTTCCATATCATTTCCACTCTGCATGTACTCTAAACAGAGTAAATTACCATACTAACCGGCAAGAGCTTCTGCAGCAGCTCACAAACAGCAGCTCACCAAACTCTGTTATCCGAATCATCCGCATGCTGCTACAACCCCACCAGATAACAATTTTAGGTTGTTTTTAGAACGTTTCCCTAACATTTCCATTAAGTAACATAAAGGTTAAAATGTTATTTTGAAAGTTCTAGGAACGTCCAAAACATCAATTTTTAGAGTTTTTAAACGTTATTGCTTGCTTATATACAATGTTTTTCCACCATTTTTGAATGTTTCACTAACTCATTTAGGAATTACATTTTTGATATATGATATATAACGTTACACTAATGGTTTCTGTTAACTTTGTGAAAACTTTCACAGAACATTTGCCAGCGTTCTGAAAACTTTCTCTGTTAGCTGGACAGACAGTTACATTTCTGAAGAAACATGAGCCGTGTTTGCCCGTGTGAAAGTTGCCACTACTGTGTTGTGGCTGGTTGCCAGGGTGTTGCTATGGTGCAAGGAAAAGTAACAGCACACGTCTCCTCAACCAGCTTTTTTAACCAGCTTCACTCTCGAGTTCAACACTAAATATAGTGTTTGCTTAAATCACAAAGCAGAACTATGAGCAACACAACACACAATTTAAAATACATTTAATTTGACAGATTTTTTAAACGGAACACAAATAAAGCAACAGCTCAACACTGAGGGGAAATGCTGCCTGAACTCATGTGGATTTAAGAGTAACACCTTACAATGGTGAAGTGTAGGCGGGAAGAAATGCAGTTATCTCTGTTTTACCTAAACACAGACGGTCCTCCAGCACTGCTGACTGGACGCTTCCTCACTGAGGGTTATTAAAAAGAGACGTGGAGTTAAAACCCGGATCCCTGTGGAGAACATCCAGCCAGCCTCCCCAGCCTGCTCTGAAACACAGACCTGAAGCAATCGCTCCCAGGAGAAGACATGGTGAAATTCTTCACCCTGTGAACACACTGAGCAGAGCTCAGAAGCCGTTTGTCTGGAAGACTCACCGTGTGTGTGATCGATACACTGACAAATGAAGCAGCACAATTGACTTCAGCTTGTTCATTCATTATTTAAAGCGCCAGCTAAATGAACTTCAATTAAAGTAGCAGACATCTGACAGCTTCTCATTTAACATAAAGATCTTAATGTGACAACCAATAAAACACTGAGTCTGCCCGCGTGACCGTTTCTTCAGCTAGACTGTGTGAGATGCTGCAATATCAGCCATAATATCAGCTGTAAGCTCCTCAACACATTTCATCAGAAAACCAGAAGTTAATGAGAGTTTAAACAAACGTGGAATAAAAAAACGATCATTTTAATTGCAAAAATGGCAACAGCATATCAAAAGAAGTTGGAAACTACTTAAATTATGTAAAAAGTGGGGGCGTGGCTTGTTTTTTCCTCTGATAAGGGATTGGCTGTGTTTTAAAGCACACAGCAGGCTGACTGTTAAAGGTTAGTGGTTACTGACTTCACTCAAGCCATCTTCTGATGAAAGATTATCAGGGAACATGAGTTTTTTTGACGTTATTATTGTGACGCAATTATGACGTGCGTAGATAAATCTTTTGTAATAAACATTAATAGTCCATAAAAAAATAAGAATAGTTCATTCTGATTTCATTGTGACTTTAAACATACACGTAATAAAATCATGTGTCAACAATAAGTACCGTTTTACTGTTGAAACTTTATCGTTAAACACTGATTCACAGTCTGTTTGAGGAGCTCAAGGCATGATGGGATTTACTGAGCTGTGTGTCTGTTCTGCTGTTTTCTTTGGCTGGTTTCCTGCGTCTCGGTGCCGCCCGGAGAGAGCGCTGATCTCACCGCGGCCTTTATCCCCGCCACTTCCTGTCAACCTGGAAACTCTGAGCAAGAAAGACAGGAAAGAAGGAGGGAGGAGTGCAGGAAAGAGGTGGCATGCATCACTCCAACACCGTCAAAGCAGCGTGAGCTGCAACCCTGCTGCTGCGCATATTCATGCGCCCGTCTGGGAACCTTAAGCATGCGTCAGCGCAGGGGGTTAAAACCTTCACAGATGACGGATGTGAGTCTGCAACTCAAAAGATCAGAGGAACTCTGAAGGGTCTCGACCCAGAGAAACACACACCAGGTGGTTTGGCAGCGTGCTACTAAAACACACACACA
>JAZGTK010018043.1:0-12021 GCA_036877625.1 Ambastaia sidthimunki
TTGAGCTACTGATTAAATTCGTACTTTTTAAAGGGGGTGTACTCATTTATGCTGAGCACTGTATACCTCAAACTAACTTCACTTCAAGCACACTGTGTAAAATGTCTGTTTGTATATGTTGTGTTTATTGCTTATTTGATAGATGTCTGTTTGCACTTTTGTTATATGTTGTTGTTATATTAATAGCTGCACATTTGAATTTTGGGGAAAAGCAATTTCGATTCTGTGTAATTACTGTTACATGGTCGGCTTGACAAAGTTCACTTTGACTTTGTTTATAGTTCGATTAAAGTGTTCATTTGTTAGTTTTGAATGTGGGGATTTATGTTGATGTTATATGTTACTTTGTCTGTTTATTCGGGTGGGTTATGTTGTTTGTATGTAAGTTCAACGTTACCATCGGGGTATTTACTGTTTGCAGGAGGGTCTTTAGTTCATTGCATGCATGTATGTTGGTTCCATTTGGTGTGAATAAACCTGTTAAGGAGGACAGTGTTGTCACCGGCTATTCACTACTACAGTACTATTCTGGGGCTCTGTGGCACTTAGGGGCCTGCGATGCGTATGTGAACACTTGTGTCCCAATACAATGTAGGGGATCGCTTCACTTAGCTTAGTCTCTCGATAAGTTCATCACTCTAGCTTCGCCAAACCCACAACAACTTCTGCAGGTCGTTACAATATACAGTGTGTGTGTGTGTGTGTATATATGTATGTGTATGTGAAATGAATCGGTGAAGCTGAATTCTGAAAAAGCAAATGTGAGCCTGAGGGGCAGGACACAAGCGTTAAGGGGACAGGGCAGGGGCGAGGCGTCCTTTTCTCTGTGAGCTTGTGAAGGACAGAGAGCAGATGGAGGCAGATAGAGCTCATGGCTCTTTCCCAAATGCACTACAAGCCCCTGTGGTTCTCCTCCCAGTTCAGACTTTTGTGACATGTGGGCTTTAGTGAAAACTGGTAGCAGAAAGTAGCTGCCACTTCATGTAAGCTATCTTAGCTATTAGTCAAAATATAAAAACTCAAAAGACCAGGGTTCAATACATACAGGGCGGGACTTAGAGGGTGTGGTGCCCACATAAATAGAATATATGTACATATGGCAGGTCATTATTTATTTACAGATAAAAAACAATCAGCTAACATCAACATGACTGACTTAATTTAGCTAGTTAAATGGCTTAACCTTTGTTAAAATTGGGCAGGGCTATTTAATTATGCTACACCAATGAGCAAACTGTAAATATAAAATAACTAGCACATTACTGAACAAATTTAATTAACGAGAGCGGGCGAGGCCCATGGGCTGGAGCTCAGTCTAGCCCAATGGTAAGTCTGGCTTTGCTCACATAAGACATTTGTCACTCACCCCAATTGATCACATCCCATAATTGAATTATCTGGGCATTTGAAAAAAAAATTCTGACCTTGTGATATTTAAAAGACTTATTCATGGACTGCTTTTGACACATTTGTTTTTATCTTGTGAGGAGTCATATTTTTTTTTTCTGCAGAAGACGGTTAAATAAAGAGTGAATTTTAATTTAAGGCCTGAAAAGGACAAAATGAGGTCAAAATCTTGCTATACTTCATTAGATTAATGAATTTGTGACACCTGTGCTCAAACCCAAACATGGCACCTTCAGATAGAGGCTTTACATAGACTCATCTGCCTTCTGTGGACTGATGAACACCGGGTCTTAAAGCTTGAATCATTTATTGTGGTTTTAAACAAAAGACTGGTTATTAGCACAAAACTGTAACACAAAGAACAGGCAAAAAAAGAAATGAAAGTTATTACTTTCTTTAAAAAGATTACAAATAGTTAATAAATGAGATAACTTAAAATGGCATTAAAAAAAAAAAAACATATATATATATATAAAGACGCCAAACCACAGCCTTGCCTGTGTGAAATTGCTTATTAAACTCATACAGCAATTAGGCAGTAAATAACATGATAGAAAATTGACCAAAGGCAACTTATGTTTTCAGTCCATACAAAACATTGTGTAGTATATCAACAACTAGGAAACAAACTAGCAGTCTCACAGTCATTTACATTGAAGGGTTTTATTAAGTGCGTCTTTGAGATGGAATTTATGCACTTTATATCCTGCTCCTGAAATGGACGTGTGGTGGTGTCTATAGATTATGAATCAGTGAGATGATGTTACACTGTGTACAGTGCATCAGAAGTACAGGTTTATGCTCAACTTCATTTTCTTTGAAAGCTTCCCCCTAGATACAGATTATTGGCCTATGATTCTCCTCACCGTCTTCCTGGCTTTACAATAGTTGGGGTAGCATAAAGCCGATTCTTCTCGAGTGACTGGCCTGGCAAAAAATACAATGCTGCATCTTAGTCAAATTTTCTTTGCTCATGATTAGAAATTCTGTTGATTGAGAGGTATTTATATTGTTCATTTTTTTATATTGTGTACATTTTTACTGTAGTAATTTGAGAAGTGTATTTGATATTACAGAAGTATTTGATATTATTTTGTGTTATAGTAAGTGTCGTTTTCTTTGTATTTCTTTGTTTGTATATTCTATTAATTTGAGAAGATTTAAATTCAATTAAGTATAACTGGAGTTCAATAAGATTTACTTTGACTATTTATTAGGTGCCAAATGACAGGAAATAAAGACAATTTATGACTCCAACTGTGTATATAGTACATGTATATGCCCACTATAACATAATGTAGTGATTATTGATATACTTTATATGGTATTTAATTGATAACTTTAACTGCTGGAGAATACTAAACCACGTTTGTGTAGACAACAAGATTGTGCCAACACAATATGCTATACAAAGTCCATTGTATTCTTGAGGTGTAGTAATGTCCGGCCCTATATTGTCTCCTTAACTATAGTACAGTAATCTGTCATCAAATAAAAAAAAAAAAACTGATTTCACAACGCTTGACTGCTTTAGCGTTACAAGGCAGGGTGACGTTAGAAAGATTACGAACTTTTTTTTATTCTGCTTCCTTCCTTTGTAACTGCCTAATGCAGCTCAGCTTCTCATTCACTGCGTCACTGAACAGCGTGAATAAAGCTCTGACTGAAATGCTGGTATTTCTTACCCCAAAAGCCTTGCTCTTCATATGAACATATTACACAGTTTAAACCCACACACAAACCTTCAATAGACCCTGATGTCTGAAATTTGCCTATATGTGGCACTGTAGGCAAAAATCAGTTTGATTCAAACAACCAACTTTCACACACATTTATTAAGGGCTACTGTAATATAAAAATGCACCACTATCAGTATCATTCGATCTCTTACTCTCACTTGTACAAAGCAGATTTCTAAAACACCAAAAGTATATGTGCTAACAATGTGTCTGCAATGTTAAATTTATATGTAGTTTTATGTAGAATATGTACTGTAACATTTTCATGACCTAAAAAGAAAAACATTTAACAACGTGGTTGTGTTTTCTGAGAAATTGTGTAACACCCCTCTGGTCTCCTGTGAATTGTTTATCAAGCCAGTTTTGTTTTTTACTATATGACATCTGTATGATATTTATTGTGTTAAAGGGTCATCGTTGTATAACAACATTGTTTTACATTACTAAGCCTTCATCTTTCTAAAGGTAACTTGCCTCTGCAACTGCTGCTAGCAAACTGGAAATAAAAACTCCCAAACTCCCAAACATGCAGTATGAATGCAGGGTTGATGATTATTAATTGCGGCAGAATTTGTGGCCTGTCTTCAGTACTACCGGTAAAATGAATCCACAACAGCCATCGAATGAGTTAAAGGTGACAGTAACGCAGAGCTGGAGTTACATAAGAGTCTGGTTTTATCTTGCGGAGGATTTTCATCTGATGTAAGCAGCGAGGAGAGAATCACAGCCTGACTCGTTTTAGACAATCCGAATGATTCATTCAAATGAACCGATTCTCATGAGTCACCGTGTAAAATGTGGTTGGTTCCAAAATATTCGCTATATTCGAAGCGACCTTATTATATTTTGTTTTCATTTATTTACCAAAGAACAGACATAATATAAGCTAATACTTCTAATATTATTGCTATATAGCATACCCGGTTTGGGCAATATTTACAACATACAATATCGAAATACAATATCTCTTGTGAATTGTGATTTGCAATCTAGCCAAAAATTGTAGTTTTACATGAATCCTTCCACTGAATCATTTAAGCACTCGACTCAAAAGATTGATTCGTGAATCAGGATGACAGAGAGAGATGTATGCCGTTCGCTCAGCGGTCAAAATATTTTAAGGCTGTAAATGAACCACATAACCGTTTTTTTCGCCATTCTGGGATACTGAAATAATTTTGCTGTTTGAATCTTTGCGCAAAATGGACGCGTTTTATACCTCCGTGTCGATCTTGTGGCTCACGTTGATGGCAGGAAACAGATCAGCCAGGTGAGGATGCGCGTCCTTTACAGAGACGCGTGACCTGTTCTTACAGTCAGAACTTAAAATATGATTAAATGTGATCAAAAACAATTAAATGAATCTGCATGTTATTTCTATGTTTTGTGTTTACCTTGCAGTGTGGTTTGGAAGTAGTGGATTTAACATACTGTTATAAAACATGTTTAACGTTAAACATACAGATCATACAAACATGACTTCAGACAAATCTATTTAACATTGTGAACGCTTTTAATTGTACACACTGAATTGGGATCAGTAACTGTGTACATCCCTGATTTCCGTAGATGAGCACTTTGCAAGATTATGTCTCACTGCTGGTGGATATGAATATGTTTGTAAATTATTCTTTGTTTATTATGAACATGTTCGGGGTTCAGGTGGTTTTGTTGTGGGTCGCCGTGTTGAGGTGACATCCTTTCCCAATATGGGGTTCTATTAGTGACAAAACAACTGCGTTGTACAAAACATTTGTCCATATCCCCTTTTACTGTCTATGTTTCATCTACTTGTGGTATGCATGTATGCATACGTCGTCCTTCCTGTCGTCTATGTCGTCCGTCCTGTCTGCTGTTTATGTCGTCTGTTTAGGTCATAGGTCACAAACAGGTGGACCACGGTCTGAATCCGGACCCAGACGCCGTCTCATATGGACCAGGACCTACAGCCAAAACTGAAGGTTGTGATTTTAAAATCTACCGGGGCGCTTCTGTTTCAGCGGCGCAGCCTAAGCAGTCTTTACAGTAGTGGTAGTGGAAACGCACAGATCAATCGCATGCGAGTTAAGCCACCCAGCCAATCAAGTCTGTGCATTCCAGCTGTAAACATTGTGACTCTACAGTGCAGACAGATGAGAGGCTCAGTTACACATGAAAAGACAGTAATAAGAAAGAGATAGCGATACATGTAGAAAACAAACAGAGAGATACAGACTACTGCGCCGGAGAAAGTTGAGAAAAAGACGAGTGTGGTGGAGAAGAAAGAGAGAAACAGGCGAGTCAGAAGAAAAAAGGGAGAGAAAAAATAAGGCAACAAATGGCGCTTTCCAAAAAAAGAAAAGTGGACAGTGAAAATAGAGTGTTTAATCCGGAATGGACAGACTCATTTCTGTTCATACTTCCCACTGGGAGCACTAAACCAGTGTGTCTCATATGTTCAGAAACGGTGGCAATGTCTGAATCTGAGAAGATTGAGAAGTCAAATCTGAAGTAAGATCACAAAAAATAAGTAGTTTTAGAGTCCAATATGACCAGTCCACCAGGATCCTGAGCCACACATTCACTGCCCAACAACGTGCTCATGAGTGTTCCAACAACATGCCCAACAACATGCTAATGCTCTTTATATGCACAAGAACATACAAGTTTACATACATATATCTCCATGCTGCTATTTTGCACCTGCACTTTACCATATTACACCTTTTACCATTGCACCCCAGTAACCTCATAATTGACTACACTTCAGGCACACTGTGCAAAATGTATATACCCCACTGTCTGTCTGTATATGTTGTGTTTATTTAATTATTTTGTTGAACAATGCCTGTGTACACTTTTATGTTATATGTTGTGTGTTAGAGTTGCTTGGATTTTGGGTCAACACAAAAAGCCATTTACTGATGGAGGGGTTAATAAATAAAATATTAACTCAGGACGTGCTAACCCAGCTAGATAAGTTGTACTGTAAGTTGTAATTCATTTGATTTAACAGTCAGGTATTGAATGCATGCAGATGTTAATACAACTACTAGGCTACTTAAATATATATCACACTAACTAGTTAGTCATTGTGTTCTTCCGGACCTTTGCTTCAAAAATGTTTCTCTAACTGGACCTGGTTTAGGTTGTCTGTATATGTTGTCCTTCCAGACGTCTGTGTTATCCTACCTGTCATAATCTTGTGTTTTCTGTTTATGTCGCCTTGTTTGGCTTTCATCTTTGTGTTTTTAGCTTAATATTCAAAGAATAAATGATGTTCCTACTTAAGGTAAGACATTTGTCTGTTTAAATCGAGCCAGCTTATTATTTATTTGTAAAGTCAACATCTTTTCTGATAAATAAAAGTGATCACTATGTAGCTGGATTCAGTGAACTCATGTTTCTTAATTTGTTTACAAATATTATACATCCTCTTTAACTACTTACCTTATGTAGCATTTTCAAACAATGTGTAACTTTTAATATCATAATACTTTGAAGAATACAAAAGTCATATGTAGTTAACAACTATCTGATTGCTTGTCTTATTTCCTGCATATTTTTACTCCTAAACTCATTTTGTTACATAAAATGTATAAATTAGCCCACACCAGCATGTTACATTAAATACAAAATGCAGATGTTTGTAGATTTAATAGATAATGTCTGTCTATTAAACAGATATTATCATACCTCATGCCAAACATGCCAAAAACACAAAGATAAAAGCCAAACGGTGACGTAAATAGAAAACACAAGCTTACGACAGGTAGGATGACACATACAGATGACAGGGAGGACAACATATGCGGTCGACATAAACAGATGACAGGGAGGACAACATATGCAGTTGACATAAACAGATGACAGGGTGGATGACATATGCGGTCGATATAAACAGATGACAGGGTGGACGACATATGCAGTCGACATAAACAGATGACTGGGTGGACGACATATGCAGTCAACATGAACAGATGACAGGGTGGACGAAATATGCGGACTGATATGCGGTCTGAAACTGCAATTTTATTAATAATTTAAGAACACTTAGATCTGCCTCTTTCATAGAGTTAATGTTTCTCATGATCTTACAGACATTTTGATTTGAAGGTGTATGATTACAGCATGAGGAGCACAAAATAAAATACTTTGAAGTATGTTGGTAACTAAACAACAGTGGGACCCCTTGACTTCCATTGAATGGACACAAAGCCACTGAGACTTCTTAAAATATCTTCTTTTGTGTTCTACAGATGATAAAAAGTCACACAGGTTTGGAATAACATTGGAGAACACATACGAGGTGCAGTTTAATGGGACACTCAACTGCCCTCTGCAGCATCCCAAAGGCTGAGAACCTTAGTGGCAATGTATACAGAAATTTGACAGTAATGTCAGACCTAGTGTTGATACAGGGCTGAAGTCAGCAGCCCTTATCTAGGTCCCACCCAGGCTCTGACACAGAGTACTGACACTCCCTAAGAGGAAGAAGTGCCAGGAGCATTCTCAATGGTACAGTCATAGAGCCAATGAGTTTGAAGAGACATCAGGTTCATGTAGCTGAAGTGTACCTGAGGTACGGATGTGTTATGTTACTGTCAGTATTTGTGTGTGACTGTTTCATCAACATACATTCTTTATATGCGGCCTCCTTAATATTAACCCATACACTGAAGATTGGGAAAAAGTGGGAGCCCATTTACAGCAGAAACAGTCTTATACATTACACCCTTACATATCACACACATTTCAGTAATACAACTAGTAAATGGCCTGAGAAAGCCTGGCCTGAAAGGTGTATACTAGGGTTGGGCCGATAGACGATGCCATCGTCCATCGCTGACGATGTTGATGCAGCATTGCGATCCATTGCCCCACCCACATTCCCCCGCAATCCACAGCATGGCAATACCATGTTCGGAAAGAAAAGATGTGTTATACAGAATCCCTAAAGGCAATAAATATGAAATGGGAGTAAATATATATTTCAATACTTACACTCGCAGTTATATTATTAAGTAATTATACTGTACATAAATTGCGGGCATCAGGGAACCGCTATTAATATTGATGCACGATCGCTTTTTACTTTCATTTTCACTTTTGAGATTTGGGATCGCACTTTGTGTATACTAGATTGCGCGTGGACATCAAACCCCCAGACCAAACCCCCGCCTGGCCCGCCCATGTTTCACATTAGACATCGTACGATGTGAGTTTGGTCGACATCGCCCAACCCTAGTGTATACTATTTTGAAATACTTTAGGTCTGACATTCTCTTACACAATGGTAACAAATTTAACATGTTATGTTTAGTATATTGTTAAAGTTTTAACTAAATATAGTAGGGCTGCAGCTATTAGATATTTTTGGAATCGAGTTTTCTGTATATTTTGAGTGAATAGATCGGCGCCCTGTAAAGGAGGCTCTCCACGGAAGCTCCGATCTAAACATCCTAGCGACCTCCGTAGAGGAGGCAACCCAGCCATGCTTGCTGATATTGGCAGACACTGGAGGGAGCTAATGTTTGAGGCTACTGTGCCCTGTAACACCAAAGGTGGCAGAGTTAACAGTTTGGCCTCCAGAGGGCACTGAGGAAGAGCAGACCTCAAAGGGATGTTAACTGCTGCTTCCCAGATGGGGCTGCCCTCTGGGGTCCTGACTGAAGACAGTCATGACTGAAGACAGGACCGCTTGGTCTAAGCCCTTTTAGAAACCAAGACTGTCCTCAGATCTTGTCTTGATTTTCCAGACTTCGACCCAGAGCTCCGCGTCACCCGTACCCTTAAGGGGGGGGCCGGACATGACGCTCTGTCTTTGAGCTTCCCTGTATGAGGAGCTAGTACGCGTCTCTGTCTTTAGAGGACAGGGATGGTGCCTTCAAAGTCGATGCCTCACCGGGGGACAGGTAGCCAGCTAGCGCCTGCTTAACCCGGGGCATCGCCTTATACCAGTGCTCATATATAGTTATATGTATAGTTATTAGCAGCGGGGCTAAAAATATGAGCAGAGTTTGGTTTCCCCCATGATCTAGACACCTCAGTGTGCAGATCTGGGAAAAACAGAAGGCTCCTGCATGGAGGTGCAGACTGGCCATGTAAAAAGCACTCATCTAACAGGCTCTTATGTGACACAGTTTGCTGCTCAGCTGGCCAATTGATGTTCAATTTAGCTACAGCTTGAGTAACCACCTCCAACAGCCCCTCAAAACGGGGGGAAGCAGAGATCTCCTCAGCGCTCTCTACATCCACTTAATCGGTGGATGAGAGGCGGAGGGATGAGCCCTCTCCCTGGGGGCAAGTAACTGCAGAGCGGGCTTCCGAACCCAGAGAGAGAGCAGATGATCTAGTGGGTGAGGAATGAGATAAGGCAGAGCCCGCCTCAATTCCTTCCATAAGATTAATTTGTGAACCCCACGAGTGCCTCCTCCACAGTGAGGGGAACACTTATGAAGGCTCCCTCCTCGAAGAGAGCCTTCCGGGAGCTCCCAAACAGACAACACAAAGACTGTGTGTATTCCTGCCGTAATGAAACGTGGACAGGGAGGAACACACTGTCTAAAATGTTGCTGCTGTTCTACCCCCGTTGTCTTATTTTTTGCCTTTGGCATATCTATTTAAATATCCCTATCTCTAAAGACAGACAAACAATAAATAGACAGACAATTTTCACATGGAGCGCTTCGCTGAATGAATGAAGCTATCTGTTTGCTCAGCGCAAGGACTTTTAAAGCATCACCCACCTATGACGTATCGGCCCCCAATTAGACGGTTTCATGCGTGATTCAGACCCTATAAATGCTGGAGGCGTTCCCAAAACAATTTGACGCAGCTCAAGTTCCTGAAAAGGAACAATATGATGGCTTTGTCAAGCCAATGTAATTATCAAAAGAAAAACGTACATCATTACAAACAGTTACATCAGTCATACAAAACTCTACATCTGCATCACTGATAACATTACAAGTAAAGATATTTATTTTGTGTTTTGTTTCCACAGAGCCATGTTGAGTGATATTGGTGACTATGTGGGAACAGACATTGAAATATCTTGGTTGCCTAACCTGGATGACTTAATGAAAGGTTATGCTCGCAACTTTCGGCCAGGGATCGGGGGTGAGTTTTATATCTCATTACATCACTGCAGTCATTCTCAGCACTAACGCTTCATTTGTTTGCAGCTAATCCCTTGTTTAATCTCAACAGTAGATCTCACATGGTTCCTGCCAAACCTGTGCCCCCTTTCCTACAGTCTATTTTTAGAGTTTTTAAATTAGCACACATATTTATTCAGTTATCAGAGAAATGAGGTTGTAATGTTTGAGAGGCCAAATAACCATCAGAATATTACAATGTTTGAATATACACTGTAAAAATACATCAAACTCAATTACCAGAGGTTAGGTACATAAAGCACAATATTTTCTCATATCCCTCCAAAAAAATAAAAAAAAAACAATCCAGGGCCGTATGCAGGGTTTTATAAATACAGAGGTCCCAAAATGTCCTGTTTTATGAATCAAGTTTTGTTTCATGTGAATTACTGAAGGCTACCAGGAAAGCTGTAAATAGGTTTATTGAATTATTTCACAATATGTACACATTAATTATTAATCTTATGTCTTAAATGATGAAAAATGATTTGTTAATGTTATGTCATTTACTGTTTTAAATTATATTAGGCTACATTAATCACGTAAATTATAATTCTAAATTGGAAAACTAATTATTTCTGTCACTCTTGTAATATTTCTATCGGAAAACATCTGTCAACTGTCATACTAAGGCAGCGCTCTGAAATGTATGGTCAGCACCTATGATCATAAACCCCGCCTTCTTTAAAGGCACTTATTTTACTTTTATTAGATACACATCTGAAAATACAGAGGTCCGGACCTCTGCGAACTCAATGGTAGGTACAACGTCATAAGGATGTACAAACACATTTAAATACAATTTTCAATTTAAGGAAATTATATAAGATAAACAGATTTTTCACCAAAACACCATCTTCAGTTGACACATCAAAGCCTCCTCCTCAGTCTCGTACATTGGATAAGCTCTGCCTTTATAGGCAGGTTGGGCTCTGAACATTATAGTGGTAAAAAAACTATATCACAGACTTATTCAACAATCAGTAAAGACGATCCAATAAGCTTCATAAGGTCAGGAAAGTATTTTTTAACACATTCCCTTCTCTTGTTTTTGGCTGATCAGCTGTGACCTGCACACTCTTTCTGATCTGACACTGGAGTCTACTTACTGTCACTTTATGTCATTGTGAACTTTAAATTACGTCCATTGATGACTTGAAACACTCATTGGATGCCTCTCTTACAGGCTGGGGTGGGTCCTCATCTTTTCTGGCACATAAAATTGCCTGTAAATGTGTGCAGTGCTAGTGGCATTACGTTCTAGTCCGTACAACAACACAATAGTGGTTTCTTATATAAATCACCAGGGAGGACATTTGTGCCTCATTTGTGCTAGTGCAGCAGATCTTGCTCTGGGCGGAAACCAGACTGCTCTCCATCACAGTGATGTACATCCCAGGTTAGGCAAATCTGGGAGAAGAAATGAGGCCCTGAGGGTTGAGGCCCGGGCAGTGGAGGTGTAATGCCGAGTCAGAGGTGTTGCGTTTCATGCAGACTTTATTAAATACACACAGTGAGACAGGCAGAGGGTCAAAACCAGCAAACAGATATAATCAGAATCAGAAACAAATTTATTGCCAGGTACAGTAAAGGGCACTCTACAGTACTAGGTATTTGTTTTGATGTCTGGTGCAGCACAGAATACAAGATACAAGAGGGATACAGGGTGAAAAATACAAAAGTGCAACAACAGGGGAAAAACAAGTAAAGTGCAAGGTGCAGGATGAACATACTAT
>JAZGTK010018045.1:0-12020 GCA_036877625.1 Ambastaia sidthimunki
CACAACAGACACACACTTTTCTCCACACACACATTAAAGCAAACAAGCAGTAATTGTGTATCTCTGGAGTGCTGTTACCTGCAGGTCCAGACCTGGCCTCCTCTTCCGGTCTAATTCAATTTGCAACCTCCTCATTCTCCCTGCTGTATTTGGTCCCCTCCTCCAACTCTCTCTCTCCTTCTCCTTTTGTGGTTACATCACTTGTCGCCTGCTCGAGCCAAAGTCTTCTTTTGTACCTGCTCTAGCACAAGACAGGCGAACTTTGTCTCAGACATTCAATTTTTAACACACACAAAAAACTTCTACTGTCCATCTCTCTTGATATGTATTCTGGAATCACTTTATTTTTCTATCACAGGCTCTGTCCACACAGGCCCAGGCAGACTCTCAGCTCAGAGTTCCCATAGGACTGACTCTAGAACATGTCAGTTAAGACAAGCCTTTCTTTCCACTCTCTTCCTGTGTGAGTGGGGGGCGTTTGGGTGGCCGAATACCCTGCCAGCTCCTCGTTCAAATCCTATCTCCAGGCTACAGTGTGTTGGAGGACATCTCTGAAATCTACTTTCTTATCATGCTGTTAGTTCAGGTTGCAAAGAATTGCAGGAAGAAAAATAATGCCCTAGCAACACTGATCCATATAATAACTGGACTGTGCATGACATTGTAATTTTGAAGCCACCACAACACCATATTGGCATACCCAAACATTCTATTGAACTAATAGGAAATCTACTGATATTAATGAGAAACTGTATCTAACAAGTCACTGTTTTTATATTTGAGGTCTTTCTGTACATGCTTACATTTATTTAAGTCAGGCATTTCCCCTGCCAGATAAAATGAGAGGAAGCTGCATTTATTTTCATTACAGTAGTGAACATACCACACATTTCAAAAAACAAACTGCTCATTCTAAATACATATATCCCATAGATATGTTCATGTTAAATGTTTTCTGCATAATTACATGCATAAATTAATATATTGTGTGTAAGGTGAGTCACCTGTATCGCATAATGCAAAACCAAACACCCATATTACGATTTCCATATATATTTCACTTATACTGTCAGAAAATAACGTAAACGCTGCAGATAACATCCAAATGAACAATTAATTTACATACATGTCATAAGAACGAGTCCAGTGTGACAGATATGCTAAAACTGGATGATTTTAGGTCATGATTTTGACTGTGGATTCTATGTGCAATCAGTTTATGAAATAAATAACAGAGGAAGTTGTTACAAAGATTTTGAAAATCTCTAAAAAACATTGTTTTACAGTATTTTTATGTAATGCAGTAACATTGGTCTGTTACTGTAAGACCATTTAAAATAAAAATTCCAGAAAGTAAAATATTAAGAAGTGTGTTTAATTAGTATTATAATCACAGGCTTTTCATACAAACTGTTAACCCTGGGTCATTAATGTAATCCTGAGGTATATTGTTTTATATTTCACACTTTTACGCTGGATAAATAATTAATCCTGACTATTCAGGTTTTGTATTTTCACACTATACATTTGTAAACCCTGGGTTACATTCTAATTTGCATATTAATGAGGTCAATAACATTGACAAATACAGCCAGTGACAGGCACGTTTTAAAAATTGCTTGTCCATCTGTAGCCTCGTCAATATGTGTTGGCTTAAACATGCCTCCTTAAACATGCAAAAACAATTATTTTGGTCTCTACAGGCTACAGTTACATATATATATATATATATATTGCTACTGCAGTTTGACATTTCTCTTTAACATTAAAACATTAATAAAAACACATCTTGTGAAAGTTTCTGCGACTGTACAAATCACATGAATATTTAATGAGGTAAGCACTGAAGCAGCTTATGATTGGTTGTCTGTTGCTAAACAACTTGCTGTAACATACTAGCACCATGTTTTTACACTGTAAAGCTTTGGCATTGCAATTCAGGGTTAAACCTGCAAAAGCAGTGTGTAAGTGTGACAGTGTGAAACTGAATTACAAATGTAGACTATGAACAGTGATGTAATGTTAAGTCAATATTTAGAAAGAGATATCCGAAGACAAGCAAGTGTTTATGGAATCCTCTTGAGATCCAGGGATAACCATAAGTTAATGGAATTCTCCAAAAACATGGTGATGCACTTATAAATATTTGTAGCCTGTGAAAACAAATTGCACTTCTATAAACCAAATGCGACTGGCTCACAGGTGGGAAGCCCTACATGTTTGGAATTACAAAGCAACTTTTTTGTTATGGTACAAGACTAAATTGACTAAAGACTTACTTGATCTTAAGCTACCCATTGAAAAAGGAAGTTACTTGACATTAAGCAGATCCAAAGCTATTTATAGTACAATCATTTCAGGGACAACACCCTGAAGCAGTCTTGGGTGACGTGCCTTGTATAGTAACTCAACAGTAGCAATTATCAAAAGAGAATCTATGTCCTTTGTTTAAGTAACCTAGTATGTAACTTCTAGGTTACTGTGACTTTTAGGGTTGTCATGATACCAGCACTTCAGCACTTCAATGTATGATTCCTGATACCACACCAAATATGAACAAGTTACAAATACAGAATACATTTTAGAAACAATTACAAACTACATGTAGCCTTCAAGTGTTTCTAAATTAATCCTCATTGCTTTTGTATTACATCTATTAAGTATTTTATAAATAAGCTAAAAAAAATAAGCTAATTAAAACACAAAGAAATCAGTTAGAAGCAGTGAGTGGTTTTCTCTGTCTTTACAATTAACAATTATAGACAGTGGCATATCTGTTAGGCTGCATTTACATTGGAAGGCTTATTGCACGTACAGTATATTTACATTTAAATCCCAGTACCCACTAATTTTGATGCAGCTTCGAACTATGTAACAGACTTCTCAGAATTAGGGGTTAATTTGTCTGTCTTTCATTTTGGGTGTCTTGGATTGGTACAGATAAATCCGTAACCATGGGCATAAGACTGCATTGGGGATAGTCCACAGGGACTGAGGTGGCTATTTAGCTAAAGGTGCTATGCTGTAGGTAATTAAGAGCAGTGTGTGATGGTTATTATGAATTAGAATAAAACAGAGCATCTCATTTAAACTTTCTCTTGGGAGGGCTGTGAGCAAAAGAAACAGGAATTGTTTATGCGATGCTAAGAAGGAAACTTCTGTGTCAAATCTGACTAACAGTCACGATAGTCCTGTATTGACCCGTGAGCTAGCAAGAAACCTTGAACACATGTCAGGTCAGAGTCACTGATGAGGTCATCTTGCGCTCTCTTCATCTTTTCTGAAGGTGATGTCTAAATTTAATTAAAGCATTGTTGGTTTATCCTTGTGCAAACAGCGGAAGCGGAGGGAAACTCCACGTCATTCGAAATGCACTGTTTGTTCCTTACGAGAAACCACGACATCTTGTTGACACTGCAACATTTTCTCTCTGCGTGTTGGGGGATTACTCTTCTAAGAATAGGGTTTTTTATGAGACAAACTTTTAATGATGAAATCTCCCATTTCTTTCATTTCAGATGATGTAAACACAGTAATGTTGTGAAACCATGCAAAGTTCAACACTTCTTGACTTTCAGTCGCTTCTCAGGAGGTCATTCTGAGGAAGCAAATTTTCCACAACATTTGAAATAAAACTTAAGTCAAAACGTCCCTTCTGGAGAAAAATTAACTGAAAAACTGTCTATATTCGGTACAGCATCACTTATAACATTATGAGACATTAAAGACACCAGCTGTCATGTAGATGTTGGAGAGCATCTCCCATGTTTCAATTTATTCATTTGTTTCTGCTTTAGACACAACAAAGTATACAAGCACTGACTACCGACATACAGCAAATGCTCCTGTCATTTTTGCACACAATTACCCATAATGCAGGTTGTCGACTGGATCATAAGCCAACAGCTGTGTCTTTATACTGTTGGGTTCCCGCACAGCATTTACATACAGTTACCCTTCTGCTTACATAAAATTGCCTCATTACTGTCTCTCTTCAGTGTTGGCAGTGTTGGTTCTGTTCTGCTGTTGCCTCCTGTCGACATTACCAGTAATCATGTCATTTCCTGTTGACTCCTTCCTGCACATGTTGTCGGGTGCCAGTTTTTTCTCTGCGACTCTCGTCACCCGTCTCTGGCTGGAAACGACAGTTTATCTTCCCACCATACTCTGCTCATTTGTGGCTGAATTTTGCCGCTGGGCCGGCGTGTCAAACGGATTACGGAGCAGAATGAGATTAAGGAAAACAGCGTGAGAGTGTGACCAGCCATTATGACTGTTTCAATGCTAAATGCCTCCTTCACCCAAGCTAGTACAGCAAATACTGTAGCGCACATTGGTTGTTTCTACTGATGCATGAGAGTGTGAAACATACACATTGAGTTCCTCACTGTCAGAAATGTCTTTCAGTTGTTCTTCTCTCTACTCGTAATATTTAGCTTGCTTTTATGGTTGGCTTGTTTTCTGTGAGAGTTGGATTATCTTCAATTATTTCCTTCTTTGTGAGGAATATCATTATTTGATGAAGATTAATTTTAGCATTTTTTGTAACTATACTGACACAGTAGTGAGACGTCACACAATTTTATGTGTTTCATGTTAGCTTTGTCACTGTTGTTTATATACAGTAAGAGACACATACATATGGATCTATTTGATTAATGTGGATATCATAACCAACATAATTTGTTCTTGAAAGAACCTGATAAGAAATTAATATTATTTCATTACAGACTGTAGTATCTAGAGAAACAGTTAACACAGTTTCAGAAGACCAAACAAATATAATATACAAATATAATACAAAGAGATGGTTCCTACTTGAAATTCTGAGTGGATGAGCCACATTTGAAACCATTGTGAAATAGCTGATATTGTAAAACACCTGTGACTGCACATCAGTTGAATTTAATATTAATGCGACAAGTTGCAACATTGCTCGGCAACCACAAACTAAACTCCACCACTTAATAACAGGTTCTTCTTGTCTTAACTTGTTTTGTTTAGGAATATGTCCTACTTTGTATTTTTATTTGATGTTTTACCACCAGACTCCAATGTTAATAATATACAGCAGTCATGTCCACCAGTGCTGTGCAGATATATGCTTTGTTATATATTCTGTTTAAAGCTTAATCTGTAGTGGTTCACACAGTTTTACATTCACACAGAACGTACCAACAGTCCTTGTTTCTGCGTACACCTCAACAAAGCCCATGAGGAAGCAGACCTTAGCTGAGGTGAGGCAGCATCTACCAAGCACTGCAGATAGCTGCTTTTGTGCTTGTCATTAAAGACATTATCAGCTGCTGGGAGCAGGCCGGGTATCAGGAGATGCTTTATGGAACACTCTTCCTAATGTAAACACAGCCTTTATTATCCCAGAGTCTTCCAAAGATCACTATCACTGTAAGAAACAACAGAGTGTCCAGCAGGATAAGACAGAAGAGAGCGAATAAGGGAGCGTATCTGTGTAGGAAACAAGTGAGGAAAACCAGGAAATGGATAAGGAAATATGATTCATTAGACCGCAGGAGTCAAACTCCAGCCCCAGAGGGACACTGTCCCGGTGTGAGTTAAGCTCCAACTTTAATCAAACACATCTGAACACAGTTTATGATGGTCTTGGGATTACTTGAAATTTACAGGCAGGTGTTTTGAAGTTGGACCTAAGCTCTGCACAACAGTCAACCTCCAGGATGTTCTTAAATTAAAAAAGCTCATTCATACCAGATAAATGCAAATGAGATGAGAAAGAGGTAGTTTGTTAAATAATGAACATTATGTGTCATTCTAAACCTGTTTTACTATTTTACCTCTGTGTAATACGAAGAGAGACATTAGACACAATGTTAAAATTGCAGACCTAGGTCAATTTTATTGTACGGAAATACATATTGTATAGAACTACACATTTTTTTTGTTCTATGGTAAAGTCATTCAGATTGGGAACAATACATTTTTTGAATTTTTATTTTTATTTTTCAAACAATCCCTTTAAGAAGAAACAAAGAGCTTAAATTCATCTCATAGATGAAACTCTGCTAGCACTAAACATCAGAGTAGGACCCGAGGCGAACACACTCATACAGATGTAAATAATGCAGACATGTTAAAGAAATCTCAGGCAGTTTAAATAGTTTATTACCACTTTAAAGATGCAACATGCTCTTTTCTTAGAAAAAAAACATATAATGACATATAATGACGTATCAGATGGTTGTAGTGTTCCACTTTGATGTATTCTACAGAATGATACAATATTTATACACCAATTCATTCATTTCAAATTTTGAATATTCATCATAAATTAATGATGACTTTGCAGGTGTTAAAAATGAAGCAACATCATAAATATTACTTTTTAATTTGGCCGTTAAATTTAGAAAAGAGCTCATTAGACTAGTTTTGAAGTATCAGGAGACTAGTTTCCCCATCTTGTGATTATGAGAAGGTCAAGATGCTGTTTTAATAGCATCTTTGATTTTAAACCCAATAAAAGTTTGATTTCCGTAAATCTTTAAATCCTCACATTACATTGCATTTGCTCCTGTATTTAAGTCACATTGCAAAATACTATCCCAGTTTTGTAACAAGAAACATGCCTTTCTGTAAAGTTGCTTTAGAACTATATGTTTTGTGAAAAGCACTATACAACTAATTGTGAACTGAATTAAATTTTTATATTTTTAAACAAATAGGTACAAATACAGTAAAAATATTTTGGTAAATACTGAAAACATTTTTAAAAATTATTGTCTTTGTGTTTTTTCTTTAAATTAATTTTGGTCTTTGAAATTGTTAATGACATCATTTGATGGCAACCTTGTGCCATCAAATCATGTGATGTCATAGGTGTGATGTCATTTTCCATAGTACAGATTCTGATCAGTACACTTTATACATTGTTGTGACACATTCACCTTCCCCAGTTGCCCATAGTACACATGCCTTGATGTGGTCACCGTTAAGTCTGAGTGGTCCGGCCTCTTCTCCTCTCGCCTCCCAGAGGAAACCCACCGCAGTGCTAATGGAAGAGAGCTGTTTGAACAAGCCCACCAGCCCCCTGTCACTGCATCTCTGCCTCTCCTCCTTCCCTCCCTCTTTACAGTAGGGTCTGAGAGAGTGTGAAGCATTCAGTGATGATAATTGGCTCAGATTCCCAGCTGGTCTCAGTGGCATTAAATATGAATAGCAGGCTCATGTAGACTTGTTTAGACGAGAGGAGTTATGAGCAGGGAAGCGTTTTTTATGAAGTATCATCAGTGTGAATAAGAGCAGACTAATGAAAGATCTAAATCAGAGATTGCTGGAGCTCTGTCACACACACACACACACAGACACACACACACACACATCTGACTGGTTTCGGCTGATTGTAATCGTCCCACATCAATCACGTGAAAGAACACCAAAGAATTTTTTTCCTGCTCTGTTAAAGCACAGAGCTTTATTTAAATTGTTTGAAGAATCAACTGTGTCCGAGATGCTTCTTTTAAAATGTCTAAGGAGGAATGGATACAAATGAGGTGATTGTTGACATACAGTACAGTAAGGGTACAGAGCTGTAAAATTACTGTGAATAGCATAACTTGGATATTTGGTCTGGTAGGAATGATAAATGCATGAGTTTATCTAGAAATCTTCTGACTTTCAATTGACATCACCACTTTTGTTACAGTCTCTTCTGAAACTCAGCAAGAGGTTCTGTGAGATTATTAGGGTCTTTCTCAGGGGAAAAATGTAGAAGCAGTAGGCGTAAGCAAAATTCTCCATTTGATCTCAGCTTAATCTCATTTCTGTCAAGAAAAAAAACAACAAAGCTATTAAAGAAATCTCCTTTCGATTTTTCTTGCCTATGGGAAGGAATAAAATGGAAACCCTGTTCCCTAGCCACACCATTGATGAGATTTTTAAAAACATTGAGGCAGACAGACAGACGAGCCTCTTTCAGACAGATTCCATCTGCCGTATGAGGACTGTGTCTCCTCAAACTAGGGCGAAACACTGTGAAAGCTCAGCTAACATATTTCAGCCAACCCACTGTATGACCTGTTTGAGGGCAGCGTCTTTGTAATCCTGCCAGTTTAACCACGTGTGTGAGATGTTATAAAATGTGAACCATTTTAGTCAAGGTTAAGTAACGAGATGATGTTGAAGTTTGTCTCTGCTTGTTTACGTAGGATGCAGGTTTTGGAAACTGTACCTCACTAATACCATCCACTATGAATAGGTAAAAATAATAATTCTATATCATTATAATTGTACACCACATATAAGGATAATTGTTTGTTTATTTTACTGGTAATTTTATGACAAATGGCCTAAAACCTAAATTTAAGCAACAGGATTATGCTTATTTCTAAAAATCTGGTAAATTAAATACAGGTGAAAAGCATTTAATCGCATTTTATTATTTTTACTTTTTAATGCATAATGGACACAAATCAAAAGATAAAATTGTGAAAAATAAGTCTGGCATCGGTGCAACAGCTTCAAATTATGTAACGCTTGAGATATAAACAAAAGATTCAGTAAATTATAATTACAAAACAGATCCCACTCTTTATTCTGATGGGTTGAGCCACATGCAAAGCTGTTTGTAAAACAGGTGACATACACACACCTGTGACAACATATTTCTAGTATAAATTATATAACTGCATCTCTCCCTTTTGCCACATCTATATTCTAGCGTGTTATATACCTGTCATGGGTAGTTGTAGTATAAAGCTCAGAAAGACAAGGAGTTAGAAATTAACTTTAATTAAAAAAAACTGCAAGAAACAGGGAAACACACACCTTAACATTGACTTAAGACAGGACCAAGGAGGGACTAATAACTTAACTAAACAAGACACAGGTGAGCCTAATTAGTAACTAAGGAAAGGAAGGCAGGACTAATTAACTAAACTGATAATGTCTATTGACTGACACAAGGAAATCTAGGTCACAGTGGGAAAACAAAGACATACATGTAACAGTATCATCAAGTGCCATGTGCTGCCATATGAAATACAATGTATTTGAAGTATTACCATCTGATAACATAACTGTTGTTCTGCCACAGTATTTTTGTAAGAGAAGGAGATTGGTTAGTAAACTAATCTGTGGTAAAATCTTCTCAGAAGGGAGATTTATTGCTCAGAAGTTGCTCTTGCCTAGCTCAGGAGACATTCTCAGTAAAGTTTCATTGAAGAATTTGCTTAAAATTTCCCTTACAGTTCATATGGATTAAAAATTATGACACAATTATGTCAAAATTATAAAACAAATATGACAATTGTTTACTTGAAGTGTGGGACAATAGGACATTGTAACACTAGAGCAAACATCACACATTTCAACAAATTTGCTGTCCAGTTATTTGTAGTGCTCTCTTGGAAATACAGTTGCGATATTAACATTTCATTTGCATTTGTTCTTTTCAATAGGGAGACACAACACTGCGGACACAAAATGTACAAAATAATCTTCTTAGTTAGCCCTGGTTTTGCCCATGTACCGCAGTCCCAAATGAATGCTACAGAATATACTAAACAGCCAAAGGGGTACTTGAAACACTGCAGTCTGCTCTGAGCAGCTGTTTTAGAAATAGTGCTGTGGATGGTTCTGGCAGGCAACTCGTGTCAATGAAGTGAGGTGCTTTGGGCTCAGAGCAGGTAATACAAGTAGACGCCCACATCACTGGTGGAGGACAGAGAGAGAGAGAGAGAGAGAAAGAGCTTCTGCTGGAGGCTTATATCGCACCACATTCTCCCAGAACAAGTCCTGCCAAACACATAACCTCTCCTCCCCGCTTAAGCATGCATATGTGCGTGTTTGCATGTCAAAGAGAGAGAGAGATAGCTTCACAGAGAGAAAAAGTGAGTCAGAGAGCAAGAGCTACATAAAGAGAGAGAGAGGAGGAATATACAGCCGTGCTTGGAAGAGAGGCCCGTATTTCACTGCAGAATGGAGAGGAAAATCATTAGAGGGCAAACCCTCTCCACCTGCCCTGTGACATTCCCTCTATCCATCACCCCAGGCCCCTAAGTGGCCCTCCATCACCTATATCTCTCCATCTCTCTTTCATCCCTCCCTTGCTCTCCATTTTCTATCTATTCATCTCTGTGAGCCACAAATCTGCACTCTTTTTCCCATCAGGGGCTTTTCCCTGCTTACAGTTTCATTTGCTGTGCTGTAATGTCATTACGGCCCACCTCCAATTCAATTCAACACGATTTAAATAGAAAGCTTTTCAAAAAAGGGCCACATGCACACTGTAAAGTCTAGGGAGTGATGACTGTATACATGGCCAAGGTAAAATTGCCGTCAGCAGTCATTTTACGCATTTTACGATGCATGAATGCATGGCTCACGATTTAGGAAGGAAATTGTAGCTTGTGTCATGAATTTGTTATTCTGGAACAACTTTTTCTCTCGTCGCACGTTCAGTCGTTCAGCTTCAGTCGGACCTGGTTGGCTCATGCATTATTGACCCGCAATTGAATTTTGATGAGCGCAAACTCCCCGCGCACCTCACGCATTTGGTGCTGCAGCTGATCCACATGCAGATGAGCGGACAGAAGATTGCGCTGCAAGTTGTTGTTTTTGTGTGTTGTTTGTGCAGATTAGTTTACAAAGGTCCATTTATGGTTCCTTGTAGCAGCTTAGGTTCATAGAAAAGTCACATAGGCTGTAACTCAGCAACAAACAATTTTAAATCAAGTCCACAACTGCTTTTGTTTTAAAGCAGGTTTTCGATTTTGGTTTCAAATTCCTTGACAAATTAGATTTTAAGATAAACTAAAAACTATAAGTTTATTAAAAACAAAAATTTTGTGAATTCTGCCTTCCAAACTAAATCCGAACTATTACAATTATTAATTAAAATTTTTGTTGGCCTAAACAAATATTTTTGTATATTACCTTTACATTTTTTCATGTTTTCATTCATGTTTTTGCATTGCATAATGGTTTTACTGTTTACATTTTCATGAAAATCCTGTAATATGTTGTTTAGTGGCTCATTGTGGAAATTGTGAAAACTTGCCTCATACAGTGTGACAACATTCTCCATTATTTGTGGGCAACGATGTAGAAAATGCTAATGTTTTTATCGCCAAGACTACTGATTTTCTAAAGAGCCATACAGCATAAAAGGTGTCCCATGGCGTCAGGCTTTCAAACCTCTTCTGGTAGGATTTACACGTGTATGTGTGTAAAATGTGCCTGTGTGTTGGAGGACCTGTGAGTGTGTATGTGTGCACAGGTGTGTAATGTGTGTAATCCTCAGGGTTTTCTGCTGGAAAGTATATGGTGAAAGCAAGATATGGTAAAGCAACTGTAATTCAGCTGGACGACCTTACCGGTGACCTCATACTGTCTTATCTTCTTCCTTCATTCTTTATTCTAAGTTTTTCTCTTCTATACCTTTGAAAGGATTTGAAGATTTGCTCTTTTAAACATCCCCCACCTCTAAACGCTGGGTCTCTGCAGACTCTGTAGTACAGAATGTACCAGAACCTGCTCAAAGACACCTGATTTTATATCATTTATAATTTTAGATGTAATCAGCCATTCAAAACAAATACTTCATTCATAATGGCAGAAGGATGGGTATGAGGGAAGGATGTGGCACAGATATGATGGAGGGCTTTGGAGAGACAGAGAAGAAGAATGAAAAAGAGAATTTAGAAAGGTAATTTTAATCGGACTCGTCCTGCACTATCCTCGGGGGAAACGCCGGGGTCTGGCAGAATTGGGCTGCGGAAGAAGAATGTGCCGGATAGATTTTAATAAAGGGGCAGGAACAGGGCAAAGTTTGAATAACTAAGAGTGTCATTGGAAAGAATCGTTTCCTCAAAGATATTTAAGCCCACAGACATGCAGTAGTACTTTAGCTCTGTACCAAAATGTATTAAGTTGCCTACCTAAAATCTTATTCTCTGCTCTGCCCATTCAAATTACGATACACCCGTGAACTGTTGATTTTGCCGTTCAGCACCATATAAGAAGAAAAATGAGGAGTAGAAGCTGTG
>JAZGTK010018046.1:0-12020 GCA_036877625.1 Ambastaia sidthimunki
ACACATATATATATAAATATACGTTTACCTGTTAAGCCAGCACCAGCAGCTCCAAACAGAGAAGCCATAATAGCAATACCCGTGGCTGATCCTAATGCAGCCGCCCCACCGGCTCCCAGCACCGCCCCGGCCCCAGCAGCCACCAGAGGGGCTGCCAGCCCCCCTGTCACACCTGACAATAACCAAATGAAGTACATCAGCCTGGGTCAATAACAGTCATGGCAAATTAAATGGACACTATATAATATATATACAGAATATATACAGCAGACAGATTCTGCTAGTGGCAGCTAGTTATATTGTTATATAGTAGCCATATTATTTCTCAATCTGCATAAAGATTCATGGGAGATTGAAATCATTACAAATTTGTAATAATGAAATAACATAAAACATTTTACATAGACTTTACATGCATGGTTTCAATACACCCAAAGTGAAGCATTTTAATAATGACCATTTTAATAATGTTACTGGTGATGCTAAATTAGTGTATCAGGGGGCCGGGTCTCACTATCAAGATGACATAATTATTTTAAATGATACACACCAAGCATTATAATACTTTAAAACAAATAAAAATCAAGATATTTCTTAGTGTTTTTTCTATAATTTTGATATACATCTTTCTAGTTGCGCCAAGTTTTAGAATATTTTATTGGGTAGAAATTGTAAGCATGGGGGAGCCTTTAAATATTGTTATCAACAATGCCCCCCTTGCATGGCCTGTAAAAGTACACAACACAGAAACTGTTGAGAAACACTTATGAAGAGTAAGTTTTGGCCTTACGGCGTTTGGGTCAGAGTTGGTTCAACCTGCAGACCAAAGCAGATTTAAACTCACCAATCACTGTCCCTCCACCCACAGTGGCAAGACCAATCAGAAGATACCGACGCAATTTACGACCTCTTTCCCTCTTTTGCCTTCTAGAAGATTCTTCTCTGTTGGCAGAAAGTGAATTTCTCATTTACTGTGAACAGAATTTTGTGAAATCACAGGGCAGAAATAAAACCTTGGCCTTATGAAGTCTGTATATAAAAATACAGAGTGCTTAACAAGGCAGCACAGTACACATTCAAATACACATTCAAAATTATGCATTTCCCATTGACAAGGGTATTGATTGTGTCCCTGCTTTTCAGCATATTTTACATTGACTTCTTCTGAATTTGCAGATAGCTTAGAGTGAGTTGTTAAAATAATCTTTTGTCAATAATTCACCCATAGACAAAAACAGCATATGGTCCAATGACAGCGAATGTCTGAGATGATGAAAAGGTGAAATCTCTAAATAACCTCTTTCAAAACATAAGTGTCATTTTCCTAGAAACATGGTGTTTGTATTCTTGTTGATTTCATACAATTAAAAAATTTTTAAAAATATTTTCCAAGAATATTTTTGAGGGTAAACTTTTTTTTAACAGCACAAATTTTTGAACCTTGAATACAAGTTTTCTGGGGTTATTCAATTTGCCCTGAACTAACTTTGGCCTTCAATTTCCTGTTTAATGGCTTTCAGCATGTTACACCACACTGACTTTGATATAAATATTATATTAAAATGCTTTTATTAAAGAAAAATAAAAGATTGTGCCAGACTGCCTACATCAAAGTATTTTTAAACAGGAATTTAATTTATACAAAGAAATTCATTTAATAAGACCTTTTTACAATCACTGAACAGTTATGACCAAGACATTTTTGATCTCCATAAAAATATTCAATTACTTTTAGAAACTAAACCCACGTTCCTCATAGAAAAGCATTTTATCCAAGATGCATTTGATGATATTTCTGAATAACTTAGATCGAAATAAAGAAATGAGCTTCACCTCACTGACCCAGACGTTTCTAAGACAACATGTTCAGAACCTTCATAAAACAGATCAAGAGGTTGAGAAGCAGCCGAGAAAAGCGAGAACTTTCACTCACTCGCTCTCCTCCTCCGATTCTCTCAATTTCTCTCCGAGTGTCTCTTCAAAATCTTCCAGCTGCTGCTGGGTGACGCGCAGCAGACAGCTGACATGTCGAATCAGAACTCGCGCTCTCGCATCATAATGTCCTGATTCATGAGAGGAATCGGAAAATAGCCGTTACACGAGAAACCTCTGGAAAATATGAATATTCATCTCATAAACACTGTCGGGAAATATCTGGGTCACCCCAACATCTGAAGAAAATATATTTTATGTAATGAAAATAAGCATATTTCTGAGTGTTATTAAGTATTAAATTATGTGAAATGAATTCAGTGACATATTAGGCAAACAGTGCCCTTAATTTTTCATTATTTAAATATGGTACTATACTAGGTTTTTACCATGATTAATAAAATATGACCCAGACATTTCCTTATAAGATGTTCGTAAGAAAGAGCCTCATTCTAGTTTATATTTATTAATCTTACATATAAATTAGATACTATCAGAAACTAATAGTCTAATCTAATATTTTCTGACATGCTAATACAAAGTTCATTTAACTAAATAAAGAGCTCACCATCTTTGACAGAGAATGACACAAGGTCCTGAAAAACAACAATGAAATACAACATCACATTGCGTGTATGTTTACACACGGCAATGCAAATAGACTGCAGTTTGGTTAATCTGATTTGTGTACCTGAGTTATATTTAAGGCTCCGTCTCTGAGCAGCGGCTCTGCGTGTAAGATGGACAAAAATGTGTCTGTACCTTCGAACCCGAGCCCTGCCAAAAATGCCTGCATTACCGGCATGACAGACTCATCGAGATTCAGCCATCGTACGAGACTCTCCAGAAACATCTCACGGAAACTTCTGCATTTACAAAATATCCCAGTAACATTTAACAAAACCAAATCTGCACTATAACCGTCAGAGCCAATCACAGATAAATCACAAGCACACTAAGGAACATCACATTTAAATGTTGAGATACTGTTATGAATGCAGAGTGATTGCATTACTTTTGCTCAGGTCCAGGAAACAGCTGACCCAGAGACACTCCACATAACCCAGCATAGGCAAACCGTCCTGGTTCACTCAGCTGTCGACCAAACACTTTCTCTACTGATGACTGATTCTGCTGGTCTCCCCCTGGATCTACAATAAAATCACATCATTTAAAACTGAAACTAGAAGAAAATCTGCCCTTTTGTTCAGAAGTTAACATGATCAACCTGCCAGATTTGCTTACATTTGATTAATGGCTTAAACATAGTACAGAATGTTCCTTGATTATTTTCCATTATAAGATTTTGGGCCCCTGTATGTATTGTTTACATCTTGAAGAAATAGCGGAAAGATTATATAAAAACAAGAGTTACAGATTTACTATAGATAAAGATCGTCATATCTTTATCTTAAGACGTCAGACAAAGACAAACAAATGGTGATGTGCAACATTAAATGGATTTTAGGTCAGTTTGCATTTTTCTATGACACTTGGGGTCAATAAACAAACGTTATTTGCACAAACATGACATCACACCTCCATCTAACACTATTACCTACTGAATATACGATACAATTCAACAAAATTGTCGTAAAAACTCCATGCAATTCATAGGTTTTAAATGGCTGTGTCCTAAATACCGATGTGTTTCTCTTGTTTGATGTATAAACATGTTGATCTAACCATGCATCTGTAGCAGCCCTGCGCACTCAGCAGCTGTTGAACACGTATAAGCTTAACACAATGGTATCAAATAGTTCACCAGTAACCAACACAAAATAATAAATCACAACTCAAAAACAACGTAATGCATAAAGTTATATTAATACTAATACGCTACTAAACATTATTCCCTAAATGCAAATGAAAGACTTTTATTTTGTGGTCTGTTGGGTAATACTTGAAATCCTTTAAAGGCACTTAAAATGTAACTGCACGTTTAGTTAATAACATGAATACCTGGAGTCAGTTTCGGATCCGGATTGTTGTTATTTGTGGGGTCCATTGGCTTCGTTTAACAGTATAGTTTGTTCTCACATGAGGGAAAGTTGCTAGTTTATTGCCGCGACAGGAGAAAGTTCACTACAAAGTTTTGTTTTTTCCTTTTGCCTCCGTGTGCAGCAGCGCCTCCTGCTGACCGCAATAATTTCTGCTACTAACGAATCAGATCTACGGGATGAACCCGTATATGAATATTAATTACGCAGCGTGACGTTCGTCTTGTGGATTGGTTGACATGCAACGTGAACGGACATCTTGGTTACTAAATATTAATTAGTCATAATTTAATGTTTAAGGAAAGCATGTTCATATTATATAATTTATGTATAAAAGAAAACTGAAATAATGAATATTAATTATTAATATTAAGTGTTACTATTATATTATATTATTATAATTTGTAATTGTAAAATATTATTGGTGCTTTCTGACAAACATATTTTATGTTAATTTAAACTTAAATTCTGAACAGAAACAGAAATATTTATATTTTAAATAAAGGACTTTTTAGTTTTGAGAAAGATTTGTTTTTATATTTTTTAAACGTTTTAAAGTGCCAATTATGTCCAGCAGGGGTCACTAGTGGCGCGCATTAAACTACTGCTCTATAAAACTCTGTTCTGCTTTCCACAGCTGAAACCTCACATACACTTTTTGTTCTTTGTGTGTGTGTGTGTGTGTGTGTGTGTGTCTGTGTGTGTGTCTGTGTGCTTGTATCTGTAATTTTATAATACATGTAACATGTTTATTTAAACATGTTGTATTTAAAATTGAACTGCTATTTAAATGCAGTGTCAAAAGAATGTCTAGGATTATTCCTAAAATACTACTTTTGCATGTAACAGTCCCTCTTACTTTTTAGAATCATATCTGGGTGACATCAGTTTGTTATGGTCTCATTATATAGTCCAATTTGCATATAACAATGTTTTGACACCAAGATAGACTAATTCTGTTTGTCTTTCATTTTATTTTTTACCTTAAAAAATAAAACGAAAACCATAAAACCCAAAAAGCATATCAGTGATCTAAAATCAGTATAGAGCAATATAGAGCATCTTTTAACATCTTTTACAACTTTAGACAGAATCATATACTTTTCATAACGTTTAACTGAAAAGATTAAAATTGATATTCACAATCGAAAAACTTATTCGCTGTACATTTATAGTATTTTTATAATCTCTTTAAAAAGATTATTGCTGTATGAAGACAAAACTCTATGAGAGAGAGGAATAGCGACAGCTAATATAAACTCTGCTCTGTTATGTAAATAAATGTCATGTTATGCTTTCAAAAGATATTCTGTTTATACATTTGTGAATGTCACAGATATGTAGATATGCAGATATGTATGTATGATAGATAGATAGATAGATAGATAGATAGATAGATAGATAGATTTTTGTATGTCACTGTTTGACTCACTTTGTGTTTGACTCACTTGTTCATTTTTGTTAGTTGAGTGATTAAGTTTATTTTAGTTGAGTGGAACTCTTTTGTCTTGTCAGATTAACAGGATATAACTGTTTATACACACTGTGGTTTAGGGTCAGTGAGAGACAATGCCACTGCTACTTACCAACTCATTTCCCATCAGGCCTGACACGAGCTCTTCCCAATGAGAACAACACGGTCCAACATACTCACACTGCACCTAGAACAAGACATAACAGACAGAAGAATGAAGGAATAAAGAGGTAAAAGGTGTGTTTGCTCAAAGTTAAGAGTGCAACAGGTTTGCCATCATCACTCTTTCATCAGAAGCTTTAAACATCTGTTGAGAGATGAGACAGCAGACGATTTCCACCTACTGGCCTGATAGAAGACACACTCACACACACACTCACGTACACACACACACACACACGCACACACACACAGAGGCAGACACATACACAAGCAGAGAGACACAAACTCAATCGCACACATACAGCCAGACTAACAAACAGACACACACAAACACAGACATACACACACACAGCCAGCCAGCCAGACACAAACTGATTCACAGACACACACACATACTGTACACGCGCACACACACACACTGCAGTCATTGTCCTAAAATGTGTTTTTTTTGTACATCCGTAGCAGGATCTGTTGAGACAGGCCTTCTCCGCAAGGGGGATTCTTGGGGAATTTGGCATCCAATCAAAGGCAATATTAAAGTAAATACACCCTTTTGACATCCGCTTACTCAGAGCAAACACACTAAAAAGGTAACTCACAAACACCAGCTACCACAAACCATGTACCAAGCCCTATGTTAGCCCTACGGCAACATATTTAACAATATGTACATGACTGTATATGTGGAAAGCTGATATGGAGCAGAGACATTTCCATGTGTTTGTGTATATGTGTGTTTCTATGGAAAAAGGCAGCTGGATGATCATCTGGGAATGACGGGAGGGGGTGGAGGAATAGGTCATGATGTGACTAAAGAGAGATGTTAAACTACAGCTGTAGGAGACTCTGGCCAAGACAGGAAAATGCTACATTGAAAGATAACTAAGACTGCAGAGAAAAATGAGTGTAAATATGAGTTTATATATCATTACAATATCTGCTCTCTTTTACCACAAGAATATTAAATAAGAGTATATGGACATGTTTGCTTAAGTGTGTTGGAAAGACCTTCCTAAATAAAAACCCTATTATTGATCTTCCCATAACTTCAAAGTTTCAGTTTCAGAATTACAGGCGTGGGCTTGGATGTGCTAAGACTGGGGCATAGCAGCTATTAAAACTTGGCAGGTAACAAAACCAGCAATAAAATTAAAATGGAAACCGTAGCCAAACAGCCTCAAACAGTCATTCTGTAGCTGGTGCCCACGTAGGTCTAAGCAAATGTTATGTCACATAATTAATATTTATAAGCCTGGCCAAAAAGATTTATTATGTGCCCCTCCCACAAAAAAATCATAATAATCTGAGCTATGTATTTTATTATTTATCATTTTATCATCATATATTTTATTATTTATATAATTTAAAGTGCTAAACATTTTTATATTAACATTTGTTTAATGTAAATACCTTTACTAAAAAAATTAGGAAGAAATATTCCAGACAATAGGTACTAAAATAAAGCAATTAAAAACTATATTTGGTCTCCAATGCTGTAAGAGAGCAAGATCTGAGCAATACCTCTGAGTTTGTCCTTCAGTTGAACAAGGAAGAAAGCATGTACATGCATTTATAAACACTTCTGTGGGTCGAGACGTTCACCCTTTTTTTCACTTCAGCACAGGCAACCTTTGCTGCTTGTTTAATCACATGAGAGAATAAACAGTCACCCAGTGACATCCACCCAATGGCCTTTATCTGCCTTTACTCACAAAACTAATGACTAAATCTGAACTGAATGAAGATTCTTTACTAGTTTAGTCCCAGCACATTTTGTGGTTTCGATTCTAAATTATGTTTCGTGTACACCACATTCTAAATAAAGGATCATTTGATGAGCATAAGGAGCTTATTGTCTCTGCATATTTGTCCATGGATATAATGGCTTTTCTTTTTGGAAATTTCTCTTCCACTGTGAGGAATTCTTTCCAAACTTTATGGATGCCATAAATACATGAGGGAACCTCGCGAATGTTGTCGCAATCAAAAAGATGCATTTTTCAAGATGGAACCGTACAGCCGGCAGAGCAACGCTGTATAAAAACTCTGCATGGAAAAGTAGTAAAGTGGGTGTTGGCTTCATAAAACTGGGAAACTTTGAATACTGCATTGCTGTTTTTTCTGTGAAATCTAGATGGGTGGAAAAACAGTTTTCCATTGGTTTTTTCATGCTGATGATGACCTGCAGATTAAATTAGACATGATTTTATGTGGATACATGCACATCAAGGGTAAACACACAAGTTAGCAGCCCCTCGCAGACTAAGGCACATACCAACATATGGGGCCCATGTGGGAAGCCATAAAACAAGTTGCACAAACAACACTTATGACAAACCTTCTGGATGAAAAGGAGTGGAAGTCCGGTGATTCAAACCACAATGAAGAAATCAAATTGACACAGGTATTGAAGAGTCAGGAAGGCAGATCCTTACAAAAACAGGCAGGATGGGAAACCCCTCTATGTTCCTGCAGTATTTTTAGTTTTTGCATGAAAAGATATTATTTATGTCTGCTCTGATTCCCGTCAGCACACAAGCTTTGCAGTCTCCTCTCCTCAACTTTCAACCTGCCTTGCCTTCATTTCTGCATGTAGATAACAGGAATCAGATAATAGTTCTGTTTACTCTGTCATTCTTCTCTGTGGCTCCCGCGACCAGGTTGATTTCAGCTTGAAGGCTTTGTCCTAAAGATAGAGGAATTACAAAGATTTTGCACAAAAATAAAATGAAACTATTGTTTTGCTAACAGGATTATTATTTTCTGAATGAACATAAAACTCAAAATCATTCTAAAGCACATTTACACAAGTGTAAAAAAAAATAATTTCATGTTTGTATTTTTATATTATTTTTATGGTATTCAATGCACTTCATGGTGATTAGTAATAATTTAGTGCTGGTCTTGATGGAAACCACCAGACACCACCGAAACCCACATCAAGACCAATACTAGACCACCTAAGACTAGATCTCCTCAAGACCCAATTGTAGACAAATACCAGACACCCAAGTATCCAAATACTGGACAGCATAAGACGCAGACCTACCACAGCCCCTAACAAATGCTATTTTCAGTATGGTTTCTCTGCATTATATTTCCCCCCTTCCACACTGAGAAAACTGAGCAGGGTTGGCTGTCTCTGAGGACAACTCTCAGTTATCACCCCTCACTATTTCTAAATGCCATGCCTGTACCCCTCTGTCATACCCATTCCCATCTGACACAGAATCTAGTTTATACAAGCCCTGGTCAAATCATCTGACCAGCCAAATCCCATGACAATAAATACATACACAAATACAGTCATTTTGGCTAAGGACTCACTTATTTTGGTTTTTAAAGAGTTCTCTCTTTTTGACCTCATCTGTGGTTAAAAACTGTAACAATTTTCACTTGTAGAAATGTTTCCCTAACAATGTTTTCCTAATTTTTGTTACATAAGTAACAAAAATGTTAAAAATGTTATTTTGAAAGTTTTAGGAACATTCAAAACATCCAGTTTTTAGACATTGTGTTAACGTTTAGCTTGTTTATGAATAATGTTTTTGATATATATGATTTATAAAAATGCTGTACTAACATACTACAAGAACATTTTTTAATAACTTCCATAACTAATAACTTTTAGAGAATGTTAACAACCATTCTGAGAATGTTCCCTGTTAGCTGAGGCATTGCTATTTGATATATAAATCACTTTCCTTTCACAATGACCGTATTTCCACTTTCAACACCCTCTGGAATGACATTACCTCACTTATGAGGAGTATAACTGAATATCGGTGAACCGTTTGCTTTGCGATTAAACACAAACGTTGGCCGGAGTGTGTGCACATTCTTGGGCAAAATTTTTCCAGGTGCACAGATGCACCTGATTTATTAGATGAAAGATTGAAGGAGTAAAACTTCCATCTTCTGGACACCGTACAAACGATGACAGTCAGACAAGGGTGGAGAAACCGCATGCCTAGACTGGTTGGGTGTAGCAATGGAGAACACATCCGGAAAACCGTCCGGAAAGAAATTACTGTACCAGACCCTGTGTTGCATTATCATGGTTATATATTAATTGGAAGTCATTCATTTTCCAGTCTCTTCAAAAGGTTTGGTATGAACGTGGGGGTTTGCCTAGGGATAGTCCAAAGAAAAACTAGGTTAAGTTACTAAATGTTAATTCAATGCCTCAGACGTCTAACATACTGTACTGTTTGTTTAGTAGGTGTGTAATGCTAAACATTGCTTTGGTCTCTTACACATTGTATAGGAAATATGCAGCACTGACCATATGGCTGAATGGAGTGTTTGATTGAAGGTTGCATATATCATTTCCTTTGTAGACTCACATAGACTCTTTTAAGATATCTCATGTTCTCACATGATTAAAGTGACTCAAAATAATTTGAAACTAAAACCATATGCATAAGAAGGCTAATTTACACTACTGCAAAAACACCAAATTCCAGTGTATGTTGGGTTCAAGACAATTTCTTGGGCCAATGTGAACAAAAGACATTATGTTTTCGACAGCAATTCAACAGCAAAGATTGTTTTTGAAATGTTGGCATTTGGGGACAGCATTAACTAGCCATGTGCACCTGTTCCAAAAACACAGAAAAACAGAGAAAGATACACACATGTACTATTTTATCAAATGGTAACCATATATATGCACATAGCACTTGTCCAAAAACATAATATGATAATGGTGTAGTATAGTAGCTTAAACATAAAGTTTACACTCAATTCAAGGTGTGTGTGTACTGAACCAAATGCCCAGTTCTAGTTACATATAATAATATACGTGCCCGTTCCCTAACAAGAAAATAACTCCACCATAAAGACCAGAAACCGGGCACAGGATCAAGATGGTGACGCTGGTATCTGTCTAAAGTAAGACATGAAGGAGGAGTGCGAAGAAAAGAGGGAGGGAGGAGTGAACCTGGTGCATTCAGTAGCCGAGAGAGAAGTCGATTAAAAACGCACTGGTTTCGTTCTAGACTGTGAGATTTATGGAAGAAGAGAGAGTTTCGCGTTTATTTCATGCTCGGTGTGAAAACCATGTAGCGTAAAGGCGCAGGTGCTACAGCTGCGGTTTTATTACAGGGTTATATAAAGCGCTTTGGGTGACTGCCTGCAGTGAATGTGACAAAGTGTATCGTGTGGTTTTTAAAGGGGATAAGTTGTGCATGGCTATGTAGAGAAGAAAAACGTCTAGTGTTGACTGTACTTTTGACACAACCATTATGGAGATCCGAAAAGCGTTGGTGTGCGTTTTGTTCTGCGCGTTTGTGTGGACAGGAGACGCTCAGGAGTCAATACCAGATTCAGGTGAGTCACATCCGTCATGCTTTTAATTGAAACTCGGTATATAATTCAGATGAATCATTTGAGTCATGCATTCATTCAGAACTCAACTGAGTCATATAGATTAAGCTAATCGTATCTGTAAGAGGACTCGGTATGTGATTCATGTCTCATTGGTTAATTCAGTAATCGAGACCTGATTACCAGAATATATAAACTTTTATGCAACACACTGAGGTCCTGACTACAAACAGCTATTGAACATTCACGCAAATATTGCCAGCAGAAATCTAGTTTATTAAACACACTGACCTTTTTTCAAGAGAAAAAATACTTTTGACTTTTGACTCCAAATCTTATAGCTACTGAGATACAGCCATTGTAAAATAGGTGTGACAGCTAGCCCCAAATCTCCCCTACATAGAACATACAGTGTTTTGACAATTACATAATGTGCAGAAATACACATTTAGGCCTAAATCAGGAATCATAAGTGTAAGTCACAAAGTTATTGAGTTATAAGACAGATCATTTCAGAACAAACTTTCAAACGTGCATGTGTTTCAGAGATTGAAATAATTATTACTAATGTAAACCATTACAACTGCTCAAATTTAACTGTAACTTTAGGATGTTAACTTTTACTTTTTATCAGCACAATTCTATTTTATTCTATTCTATTCAGAATGGATTATGAATGGATTATGAATTCTATGCAGAATCACTGACATTCCATCAGAAATATGTTCACATGTGCAACCAAAAGACAAACACACACATGTATGTAAAAGCATTTTGCTACACACAGCAGGGTTTTATTCCCCCCCCCTTTATAGAGGCCGTGTGTGTGCATTCTCCTCTAATGTATTTTCTCTGTTCTGGGCTGTGGGCTGTTTTACATCTATTCTATATATCAGGTTTTTAGTACAGTGTGCACCACATATTTGATTTCTTATAGACACGCTAACATTGAATCACTAAGAATCAGTCTGTAGCTCTGATTGTGGTGTAGTGCCACTTCATCCTGGTTCCAGCTGGAAAAGCAGCTGGAAAAGCAGAAAGAGGGTGACAGAAAGGTACATATTATTTCCAAGATTCTTTTGGTTCAGTACGGTTTGGTTTATATTTGTTCTGATATTTCGCTT
>JAZGTK010018047.1:0-12020 GCA_036877625.1 Ambastaia sidthimunki
AACAAGCAAACATGACTTTGAGCAAAAGGAAACAAGCAGCCAAACCAGTGGTTTTATCCAAACAAACAGCTGACATATCTGTAAGCATTTTGGTAATATAAATATTAAAATGCAAAGCAGTCTTTTCATTAAACTTAGATCAACAATTTCTGCTATTGCCAGTTTATTGGAGCTCTAAACCGGTTGCTGCGTGTTTTCACAGCTGCACGTTAGTATTCTGACAAGCTACAGGATATGAACCTGATCAGTCAAGCTTTGCAGGTGTTGACATAAAAACCTGTGTGAGAGATTAAACGTTCTTCCCTGAGGTAATTTACAGAGGTGATGGTGTACAAGTGGAGTTGCTTTGGAGTCTTTGGATTAGCTTCACCTACGTGTCTCTCTATGTTTGTCTGGCTTTCATGGTTTAAACTGATAAAACAGACAAACAATCGGTTTAGGAGCCGCTGGATCTTCAGGGTTAAGTATTAATGGTCTATACTTTGTTCTTCTATGGTTAAGGTACAAGGCTGTAGTCTCCTGGAGCAGAGTGCAGGGGGTGGGCATTCCCTTGTTTACTGCCATTGAAATCTTCTCCATCTGGGTCCTATCCATCATCCTGGCTGTGCCAGAGGCAGTGGTCTTCAACATGGTCACCTTCAATTACAACAACCAAACCTTTCGCACATGTATGCTGAAGCCTGAACCTGGCTTCATGAAGGTAAGCATTTTCCAGAAGGATGTAAGTTCTTTTCCCTACAGTGTGCTGCACGTAAACATTCAAATCCTTGACCAGTTTGCAATAAACAGTGGATCCTGTCTTGTTGAACTCAAACAGGATGCTAAGAAAGATTCTGCTGTGGTCTTTCACAAAATTCCCAAAACTATGATCCTGGAAAGATCAAGGACAAGACTAAACTTTTCAGATTTCTTTAGTTGCCCCATGAAGCCGATATCTGGTGACTCTTTTGCTTTGTTCAGCCTGAAGAAGTAAATTGATAGCAGACCATGAGTGTAATTACAAACTGATGAATCTCCCTCGAGCAGAGCCACATGTGTGGATGAGAAACACAGAGTTCCTTTTCATACGAGCCCTGCCATTAAACAATAGGCAATTCAGATACGATACAATTTAATACAATGCATATGCATCGACATTATTATCCAATCGTCTTTGAAGGCATGTCTTTGTGCGCCGTTTTACATGTGTAACAGTAAATAAATTATATGCAAGAAAATGACATTGAGATTATGATTGTTTCTCAATTGAGACTGAACTGAGGAGCCATTCTCATGGTTCATAGAGATTTTTGTAAGCCAGATTTAAAGCAGATTCAAAGATTGATCTAATGCATGAGTTTCATCTGCTCTCAGTTTTATGTAGATTCCAAGGACTGGTGGCTGTTTGGCTTTTACTTCTGCATGCCGCTGGCCTGCACAGCCTGTTTCTACACACTCATGACGTGTGAAATGCTTAATCGCAGAAACGGAAGCCTCCGGATCGCCCTCAGTGAACATCTCAAACAGGTACAAGAAAACTCCTACTGATCCTTGACTTCCAAGTCTTTCGATTTGGAACACAGTAACATTTTCTGAATTTAGACCTCAAGGTTTGTTTTATGAGCAATTATTAAAGATAATAATTTAAATATTTTAGCTTGATTGTGAATATTTTGCTTCTCTGTGAAATAACTGAGTTTAACTGAGTTAACAGTAAATTGCTTAAGCTGTGTATTATATAACCCTAAGTTTCTGCCTTGTTTACATTCTGCAGCGTCGTGAAGTGGCCAAAGTCGTCTTCTGTTTAGTATTGATCTTTGCCCTTTGCTGGTTCCCACTGCATCTAAGTAGACTCTTGAAGAAAATGGTTTATGTTCAAAATGATGAAAGACGTTGCGACCTACTCAAGTGAGTAAGCCTTTGCCATTTTTCTGTCCAGAGTGGTCTGATTTATTTTATACCACTTCTTTATACCTCTTGAGCATACAGCTCACACCATACAGTTCATTTATTCGTATGTGAAAGTTATAGTTTATAGCTGTAATGTTTATACCGTGAAGGAAGAACTAACTGAGTGTTCAAAATTTCAGCTTCCTGTTGATCATGGATTATTTCGGTATAAACCTGGCCACGGTTAACTCTTGCATCAATCCCATCATCCTCTACTTTGTCAGCAAAAAGTTCAAGAATTGCTTTAAGGTGAGTTTAAAGGTGCTTGTTTTCTAATTATTGTGCCATTTCAATGCAAACAGACTCACTGACAAAAGTGTTGATACTGAATGTGTTTCCTCACCATGAGTTCCCAAAATGTAAAAGTTAAATGGCTGCCATTGTATTAGCAAATGAAGGATTTACGTGAATTAATGAAGACAATGTCAAAGGGGATGTGGGTCATCCTACAAGTTCATGAGAGAAGCAATGCCTTGCCAATGTTCTCTATTATAGAGAGCAAAGTTTGCCAATTTTACCAATTCAAAAAGATATGATACAGCTGAACTTTTTAGTGTGTGTGTGTTAGATGGATGGATGGACAGACGTGTAAATAAAATCTTATTTGCCATGTTTCTTTGCTTTCTCTTTACTCTGTGCCTGTGTTAGTCCTGCCTGTGCTGCTGGTGTTATACCAAGAACCAGGTATCCAGCTCTGGTCCCATGAATGGCACCAGCGTACAGTGTAAAAACCATGAACCTGGCAACCTGAACACCGACAGAAGCCTCCGCAAAGATAGCGACTAAACACGGGATGTACAGCTTGCAACAGTCAGTCTACAGTCATGCTTTAAACGTGTTATATAAACAGACAAAGGCCAGTGTCAAATTTTGTGTCAAAAACTGAATTTGTATGCCAGAAACTAAGGGCCCTCTGTGCTTGCCGCAGTACGGGCTGGTTTTATATTTAGCCGCAATTTAGACAATGGACCTGATAAATTTAAAGTCCCCCTTAGACCCGGGGAGCTGTTCCCAACACGTCCAGACTGCTGTTTTTCAGTGTGAGAAATTGTGGGAGTTTAAAGCAACAGTAACCGGATGCAGCTGAACCTAACAGCAACAAACGAATCCTCATCAGGAACTCAAAGCGTCTTCCATACATAAATACTGTACTGTGAAAACACTTTGGATTGTCAATATCCGATGCCAAAGGAAGTTTCAGAAAGGAAGAATGAGGTGGTCTGGATCACCATGTTTTCTGTGTCCATTTTTCTTGTTATGAGCTTTGCCAAAGAAACTCCCAGCATGTCCTGTCCGTCCTTTAAATTCAGTGTCCGATTTGATGTCCGTCTGTTATTTTTAGCATGGACACAGATATGGAGGCTTGATGCAGAACAGAAACATTCAAGGCAGCCACTGCCTCAAACTTTATTTAGCTGTTTAGTGAATCGTGCTGTGCGCTGGACGTCACCTGTGTTTATATATGGGGAAGAAAGATAATTACCTGTCTTTGTGTTTTGTTACATTTTATGTATTTACGCATGAAAGGCATCTCGGATGTCTGAGGTGAAAATGAATCTGTAAGCTCAGAATAAATTAAAATGTGATTCACTGAACCTTGATGAATCACAACAAGAAAATGTTACAACAAGTCTAATTCACCAGAATAATTCACTAACTATCAGTTCCAGCAACAAGAAGACAAGTGGAATTTTGACCTTGTTGGAATTTAAGAGTAATTTCAAGGAAGGCATCCAGTTGCAACAAATGTTGGGTGTGTTCTGCTCAAAAAACCAAACAAAAAAGATATAAAGCAAAAGTGATTTCTGTGTTCTGAGCATAGGGGCGCGGGAAATGGAGCTTTTATATAATCAAAACAAAACCGCAGAAGAGATACAAACATAGCCTTGCTTTATTTTGACACTGTGAATTTTCTCATAAATGTTTTCAGAAATGTTGTTAACCTTGTATACATTATTCTTCCTAATATTTAATGGCTTCAGTATTTGTAAACATTTGTATTTTTAAATTGAACTATTTGTTATCTTATTACAGCAAAAATATATAATTGTTTTGGTGTAATTTGATATTGCTGATATGAATGAAATGATATACATATTCTGACAATATTTACATGGGTCCTGATAAATTGAAGTGTGTGTAGATTGACATTTGTGTGTGAGAGAAAAAAGAAAAGATCACATTTGTGTGGGACTATGACAATGTCACTTATGTATTCATCTTTATTACCACTATTGAGTGAGGAATGTTGCACATCTATAAACAAATATATTAAGATTTAAACCAATGATAATGCTATAACATCAAAACAGCTCTGCTTACTCTATATGAATGTATGAATGAATATATGAATTGCTGTCTTTAACTATGCATTATTTTACACATAATAGACAGTACTTTAAACATAACATTACTTTTCAAATAGCCTCAGTTCAGTTTTTTAGATAAGCTGCTAGTTATTTTTAAGAGTATTGTCTTATCTTAAAATGGTTTCAGTGTTCAGATAAAAGTGCCTCGTGACAGCTGTCTGTTTCTGGCTTGTCAAGACACTCCAGTATGGGAGTGATTTAAGATGCACTTTGACCCACCAGGCAACACGGCCCCTCAGGGTCATCTGTGTCAGGACAGAGGATGTGAACAGCACATCCAGTGAATATTAAATGTAAACTGCAGGATTTAAACCCAATCTGTTTGTAATGTCTGTTTAGACAGTGTTTATTTGGTCAGAAGTCTTCCATCAAGAAAAAACTTTTGTATGTGCTTGTGAGGTTTTTGTTTGCAACTGAAAGAGTATACATGATGAAAATATTGCTTCTGTACACATTTTTTATCAGAAAAGTCAATAAATGATTTGTTGTGTGTTTTATATTGTTTCTGTATTGTTAAATAGAACGTTCAGAGATTAATGCAGATTTATTTGTTTTAAAGGTTACAAGTGAGTATAATTATTTATAATGTTACTCATTTTGTAAAATATAAAGTCATTGCAATGTTCTAGACTGAATTTAAGCCTACCGTATGCACCAGCCTAAACAAGCCCGGTCTTTATTTTTTTTACCATTTAATTTTTTAATGATAGTCTTTATCACACTTCAACAAATTCAAATAAGAGAACAGAGACGAGTTTTAAATCCTAAAATGTTAATTAAACACTTTGTCTGAAATCCATTGATGGAAATATATGAAATATATAAAGCTCTGATTATTTCTCATGCTTTTTAAACTAAAACAGAGTTTATGTCTTCAGGGAGAGAAAGGAATGGGTTTAGGTCTGAGGAATTTGGTGGGAACCTCAAAGCTTGCCAGGGAAGAATCAAATGAAGCGAACAGCAGATTTAGTCATATTAAATCAAATTTTTGAATAAAACCACTTCATTTAAATGTTACCACATGCAGCACATATTTAGGTTATCAAAACATTTCACAGCATATCAACCAAACTATGTTTATTAAAGCTGAAGTTTATTTTAGAATTGAATATCACTGGCCTTGAAATATACAGATATCTATCTTGTGCTTCTCAAAAGTTTAGCTGTATTGAGTTTCATACATTCGTTATCTGAATGTATGAATAGAAATTTGCAAATCTGCATCATGTATTTTGAGGAAATACAGCATAAGTTTCTATGCAGGCACAGGTCTCCAAAGCCAAACCATACACTCCTGAAGTCTAGCTGTGCTCTGTCATGGCTTCTATCACTAACACAGCACTGATATTACACACCACCTCTGATATTTTACATAAACAAGGGAATATAGATGAAATATGGATACAATTGGTCTTGACTGTGAGATACTGCAGTTATCTTTAGGTCCAGGAGAGCATACTATTTTTGAACATGAGGTAACCTTGTCATGCAAGAGATTTAAAAAAAATCAAACAGGCCCAGGCATCCAAAAATATCTATTCTTTTCAAGTAGGCTTACGCACACTTAGCCCAATGTGTATTGCCGTCTGTATTAAATCCACACTTAACACCAGACCAGAACTCTGCCGGGGGTCACGTGAGACGTTTCCTAAAGACGTCACTGGGCGTTTGAACTTTAAATGTCTCCAATTTTCTCAAACACACCGCCTGTTTGTCTTTCCTGCCCCGACATGGCAAAGTCCCGCATGCCATTTTGCAGCGCTATCCCCTCCAAGCCTACGCATGAGTGTGGCAACAGCAATTTCTTATTTATAAAAGCCAAAAGGATCGATTCAATATTCATGAACAATCTGTCCCATCACAACGAGCCATTTTTGTAACTGGGGGGCAGTATGATGACAGCGCAACGACTTGAAGGAAAAGTTCTGCCTCGTATTCAACAGTGAGGTGCTTCATCCTGAACATTTTGTCCACGTCTTCCCCGTCCTCAAAATTTAACCGACCCCCGTTTTCTCCGATTTATTTATTTATTTATTTTATGACAGACAAATTGTATTGTTGTAGTTTGTTTCTTTCGTGCTAAAAAAACAGAAGACAAAAGCTCGTGCGATCTGCTTTCATCATGGAAAACTTCAGCTGTAGCTGATTTTCCATGTAAAAACACTAAACGCGTTTTCCACATTTGGTGGGTAATTGAAACAAGCCAGTAAAACTGGGCTGTTAATGCCCTTTGTGGTCCGCCCGATCTCACACGTCGAGATGAACTTTTCCTTATTGCATGCACATGTAAGGTTGTGCATGTTTATTTTAAATGTCTAACTGTGAAGTATCGCTTTGGTAGAGCTTTCAGACTTCTGCATTTACTAAACGACAACAAAAGTGTTTCAAGGTATGGTGCAGAATAAAGATGATGTCTGTACTCCCACCCCAATAACAGTTCATTGTATGGCACTTACTGAAATATGAAACATACTAAAATACTGAATAAGTTACTGAATAAAATAATGCTTTTGATGACCTTTTATAAAAGCAAAACTATTACAACAAGGACACCCAAAATAGATTGCAGGTCTTGAACGCCTTTAACAGAGATATAATCAAGATACTTGTGTTAAAATAAATAATACAGTTTTAATACAGTTAAAGACACTGATGCAGCCGCAGAAACACCTTGCAGAATATCAACTCCGTGTACATTATTGCTGTAGCATTGCTATCGTAAAATATCAAATCGTTCAAATATTAAACCATGAGTTCTTATCTTTCACATGATGCGTTGACTCTTAAGAATCAATATCCCTTATTGAAAATCTTATCTACAGACACACAAGGCCGAAACATAACAAGCATTTTTACAGTGTAAACAGATAGTAATAAAATAATAAATTGGTTTTAATTGGGGTTTGTATTTATTTTCAAAGTATTTTCTTTATGTTTACTCTATATTTCCTACCAAATACTGTACTAGATTTGTGCATTGTTTCTTTTTAGTGTCGAGTTCAAACATAACGCACTTTCGTGCTGGAACTACATTTATTGAAATTAGGTTAGAAAAAACACACTTTAATCACATTCCAGGAATCTTAATTAGAAACATTGACGACTGTTCTGTTGTTCATGAAAATAAACATAAACATAAACATGTGGTGCAATATTTCCCGTAGAAAGAGAAATAAACTTGACTTACAGACTTGGCGTGTTTTTGTCATACTTTTTTGACAATATACAGGAATGAATTTCAGGATAATCTGTTGCCATACACTGTCATCTAGTGGCGGTAGATTAAACCTTTAACCTTTGATATAGAATATTTTTGTATTATGAAGACGGTGTTCTTCAAATAAACACAGATGTCATTCTTGTTTATTTATTCATTAGGTTACCAATTCTATATATTTGTTTATAGTGTATGTTTCTATATGTTGTAAGAGATTTACCAGTCTTGTAAAACAGCAGCAACAACAACAATAATTAAACAGTTAAAACTATAACCATCATTACACTGCAAATGTGGCACAGCAACTATTTTTATATGTTTACACAGACTATTTAATGCGGTTTTATAATGCTTTACATAGAACCAACACAACAACTGGTCGTGCTGATACAAGCTCCATAAACCAGCTTGCATCTTGTTTCAGAGTAGCCTGCAACAAGTAGGTGTACAAGTTTTAAAATCTCAATAATATTTACTAAATAATATTTATTCTTTATTTAATTGTAACTCTAACAGCATGCGGTGCCTGTCTGTAGTGCCAGATACTTTTTTGAATGTAGGGATCATGTGACCAATTAACCTTTAACTTAAATTCCCATTAAATTAGGATGATGCTGATGATGATGATAAGTATTTTTAATAATAATTAATTGATTCATTAACATATGCGATAATTTGTAAACAGTGTTTATTCCCATTGCTCGCATTCCAACAAGGGGATTTGATGCCTTGCAAGTCATGCTGTGTCGCTGCTCCGGTCCAGATGGGGGCGCTAAATATCAAAATTTATTCTCCGTGGTTTAACAAAAACAGGAGACGAACCAAAACAGTGACGACAAGATCAACAGGAAGTTCCAACTAGCTTTGTTGAACAACTTTTCGGCTGTTTTTAAACTCTTTTAAGTTGTACGCGTTTAATGGCTTGGATTATAGGACCAGAGTAACGTTATCGTTGCACGTTGATGTTCGAGAGCTGTTGTTGAACGCTATGTGTCTGGGAACGGAAAGCATGAGGAGGTCACTGTTTGTGTACAGTGAATCAGCTGATCTTTTTACGCGTTAATCACACTCATGATTCATCTAGACCCGGATAGTGTTTATTCGTCTCATATGCACCTAAATACAGCAACAGCAGTAGTACTATTACCAGTAACTTAACGTTGTATCATCGGATTTTTGACCCAGCGAGGAAACTCGACTTGCCCTTTGTCATATCTCAGTTAAGTGTAATGTAAGTGTCCAGTGTCATTGGGAAAGATGCCGTGCACATGTGGGAACTGGAGGAGATGGATTCGACCTCTTGTGGTGGTGCTTTATATTCTGCTTCTTCTGGTTGTTCTTCCACTCTGTATATGGGAACTTCAAAAATCAGAGGTCAGATGTCATTTTTATAGACATACAACAATCAGTTGGCAGCCGATCGTCCGATATCTCCCCACATCATTTTATTTATTACTTTTCTCTTTGTCATTACACAGGTTGGTACTCACAATAAGGCGTGGTTCATTGCTGGGATATTTGTGTTTATGACTATACCCATCTCACTGTGGGGAATACTGCAGCATCTAGTACACTATACTCAACCCGAACTGCAAAAACCTATTATCAGGTATATTTATAAATAACAATTCTTCCCAATGATATTTAATGCCCTGTAATATAATGCTTCGTTCAGATTATCCCAGTCCATTCTCATTTTCCCACCCTGTTTATCTTCCTTAGAATATTATGGATGGTTCCAATATACAGCCTGGATAGTGTGAGTATTATGCGATAACCTTATTGTTACTCAAATATTTGGTATATGGTTGCTTTTACTTAAAAATGGGCTTCATGAACATTTGACAGTCAGTTAAAGGCAGACCTGATGGTTCAGTCTCAAGACTGATGATTACATTAGGAGTGTAGCTTGAAACAGTGGCTTCTTTGACCAAACTCATGCACCACTTATTTGATTCTCAGTAGCATGATGTGTTTTGTAACTCTATATTCTATATATAGAAGACTGTGATTTCATTTAAAAGTTCTATTGATCTCTTTGGTCCATTTAGTGGTGTTATATTATATTCTTTTGTTTTCACAGTGGATTGCACTTAAGTATCCCGGTATTGCCATTTATGTAGACACATGTAGAGAGTGCTATGAGGCCTACGTCATCTACAACTTTATGATCTTCCTACTCAACTATCTGGGAAACCAGTATCCCAGTCTGGTTCTGATGCTAGAGGTGCAGGAACAACAAAAACATCTTCCCCCTCTTTGTTGTTGCCCACCATGGCCCATGGGAGAGTAAGTTTAACAAATCATTTTTCCATAAACAAGGACATAGTAGTTATGTGGGATGAGGTAGGACTCTATGTGGGATTATGTGGGACTCTAGTGCATGAAGTTGTTTCAAACCTGGTGTTTTTGCATAGGCTGGATGAGGTATTCTATGTCTTTTATTTTGATTTTAATGTGAAGGCAAGGCTGTTAACGTTCACAGCAGTGTAAAGTTAAGGCATTTGTATTTAAGCTTTTGGTTTTGTGTTGAGAGAGTCCATTACACATCTACCATCCTCTCCTGTAGAGCCTTCTCTAAAGTACTGGATGGAAAAGAGGTTTTTGGCTGCCTTAAGCTGTGGCTGCTGACAGAAGCTGGTTTAAAATTTACAGTGGTAATGTGGGACATATGTTGATTCAAACCAGCGACGTTTTGAACTGGAAAAATATGTTTGTGTTTAAACAAACAGTGACGCTCTGTGTTATTTGCCTGTTAACTTAAAGGTAAAGTCTGTGACTTTTTAATGTGAAAATACATTATTCTATTCCAGCTTAATGCACAGACACAACTATGCACAACAGCAATTCATAGATGGCTGTAGGACATTTTTAAAATGTTGTTAAACAGCCCAGTTTAGTAACAGTGGCTCAACCAATGACATACATTTGGGGGCGGGCTTTCTGTTTGTCCAACCAATGGAATGCTGCTAAAGGTGCAGGGTGTGTCCATGTACACCAAGCTATCAACCTAACCCTGCTCTGTGGTATAGGCTACAGAGATTATGTGTAAAATATGTTAAATTGATCTCTCTTTACAGAGTGCTTTTGCTGAGATGTAAACTGGGAGTTCTGCAGTATACAGTTGTTAGACCTGTCACCACAGTCATTGCTTTGTAAGTGTCACTCAGAATATGCCTTTATCAAGTCTTTTTTTCTGTTCATCATGTTTTAATGAGTGAAGTTTAATCTCTTGTAGATTCTTTATTTAACTGTCTTTAAGTATAAAGTCAAGCGTGTCTTGCTTAGTATTTGTTAAACAAATGTAATAACATTATTTATGTGTTGCTAATAGGATTTGTCAACTTTGTGGGGTCTATGATGAAGGCAACTTCAGTTCTAAAAATGCCTGGACATACCTGGTTATTTTCAATAATTTGTCTCAGCTTGTAAGTATCTCTTTTTCCCCCCCGAATATTAAATAAGACTGTCACATAACCTTGTATTATGAAAGCTTCTGTAACTCCCCCCAGCAACCAACAGCAGGGAAAAGTAAAATAAAGGGGTACCAATGGTTTTAATAATACATTTCTGTAATACCAGATGTCTATCAGCTCTTTGTTTAAAAACCACTTGTAAATACTTGTTTAACTGGTTCACCCAAAATTTAAAATTCTGTCATCACTTATTGACACTCATACTGTTCCAAAGCAGTATTAAGAGGAGATATTTTGAAGAATGTTGATTAAATATTGCTAACTATATTGCTTACTAAATATTGAAAAATATTGCTAACTAATATTATTTATTATTTTATTATGTGCAACACTAAAGTAACATTGGTAAAGTAGCCTGGGTGATTGGTCTAATATCATTTAATTATAGGATGTTTGGTGGTTATTGAGAAATATTGGATGGTGTGATTGACCAATCAAAATTGAACATTCTTATACGCTGTGAAATCTGATATTAAATCACAAATCACTCAAATACTACAGGGAACAATATTCTAAAACTGCTGTCTGTTTGAAGGTCACAAACATGTACGGTATAGTGCAGTTTCAGCTGTGCAGTCCTTCTCAGCAGAAAGCATTCAAACAGACAGCTCATCCACACACTGTTCTGATTGGCTGAAACTGATCGATTATTTCATGTAACAGTGACACCCCATTTTTCTTTCATTGTGCAAAATTTCATTGTGACAAATTGCTTATCGCTGGAATCTTGTGTTTATATAGGACATGTTTTTGGGTGAGCCGTCCCTTTAAGAAACATGAAGCAACAACAGACAGATTAGTTATTGACTGTTCAGGTTAAATGATAACCTGGCATTGGCCTAATGGTGCTTTTATTTTGCTCTTCTCAGTTTGCCATGTACTGTCTTGTTCTGTTCTACAAGACACTCAGAGAGGAGCTGAGCCCCATCAAACCAGTGGGCAAATTCCTCTGTGTCAAGCTTGTGGTCTTTGTGTCATTCTGGTAAACTTCCCTGTTCTCTATACAAAAATAGATACACTATTAAAATG